>PQWD01007567.1:32816-89090 GCA_019425675.1 Leucinodes orbonalis | reverse complement strand
GCCCTAGTTTTTCCGTGTCACATCAGCTACAATAAAAAAAAAACGTTCAAATCGGTCTTGCCATTTCAAAGATTACCCGGAATGAACAGACAGACGGACAGACCGCCAGAGATAACTATATGTATGTAGTAAAAAACGTTTATTTCAATATAACAAACAGAAACTCCATTTTAATTTACAAATAAAAATGTTTTACTTGTAATGTGATAAATATACTTTCGGATGAGTTAGAGGTTTTTATAAGTTTTCACTCAACCGCAACTTTCGTTTTCAGGTGGCAAATAGTATGGCGCAACGTGTTTGCGTTTATATACCTCCACGTAGCTGCCATTTATGGATTATACCTTATATTTTGCGGAAAAGTAAAACTAGTCACAATTGTATTCGGTGAGTTGCATTTATTTTTCTATCTCTAATTGCTCATTTAAGATCTCTAAAAGCTCTCTTTCCATTCTTATTTAAAAACGCGAAAGTGTGTAAGAGATGACGATGATAATGAAGAATATGGAGGTGTGCTTAAATATGTTTTTTACTTTTAAATACAAAAAATAATGGACTACTAATAGAAACTTTATAATAATATAAATTGTACTTGATAATAATTTATAGACTGTATTTAGAAAAATTACCACGGAAACAGGATCTTTGTAGGTGAAAATGCGGCGCTCATTTACGATAAGGAGACCCTTTATCCATTTTTCGCCAAACTGTTCGATATAATAATTTTAGCATAATTATTCTTCATTTATACTTTCATTTATCCGCTATAAAGTTCACACTATGCGTCCTTCAAGTTTAAAGAGGCTTGGCACAACCAGCAGCGTTAGTATTGTTCCTCTTTAGAAGATTAGAAGTTCATAGAATACGCAAAATCATTCATTCATTATACGCATAGTTGTTTTATCATACTGCGTGTTATACTTATAGGCTCTTTATGCTTGTTTATGTTACAAAGGACGGTCAGGACGCTCATGTGATGGTAACTGATGTACCTCGCTATAACAGAGCGGCATTAGTGGAGACCAACTACTGATAGACAGTTATTATTCTCCATTAAAGTCACACTGCGCCAGTCTCTCAAGACAACAGTTAGGTCTCTTATACCCGATAAATTACACTCGAAGTAAAATTATATTTTTGGCAAACCAAACTAACGCGAAGAGTGAATTACAATACCATGTTCTATTTTAATAATGTTTAACTATTATGATTCCAGCGCTCATGTTCGCGATGTTCTCGGCTATGGGCGTAACGGCGGGTGCTCATAGACTATGGGCACATAGAGCATATAAAGCGCGATGGCCACTGCGACTCTTTCTCGCTATACTGCAGACGATGGCATTCCAGAACCATATCTACGAATGGGTGCGGGATCACAGGTTGGATTTATGAAATAGTTTATAATAGTTTTATTGTATGTGGCATCCCTCGACTTAGTAGAGCGATGCTTGGTGCAACTAGTGAAGAACCCATACTAAATAAATATACACATTCATCCAGCGCCATCTAGTCTCAAACTAAACAGTTAGCCTGTAATATGTGTACTAAATACCTGATAAACATACTTATATACCTAACTTTTTTGTAAATATAAACATAATATTATACATAGAAAACACCCAGACCAATACAAACAGACATGTTCATGCACAAAAATGTTTGTACTGTCCGGAGATCGAGCTGGAGTGTATTTACAAAAAAAAATGTGTACAGTATATTTATCAGTTGTTTAGTACCCGTAATACAAGCTTCACGCTTAATTTGGGGCTAGATGGCGCTGTGTTAATGTCAGTGGATATTTATTTATTATTATTTATTCAACCAAATGGCTCGTCTAATATACTGAGTGATAAGTATGTAAGTAGCTAATTTGGATTTCAAAAATTTCAGGGTTCATCATAAATTCACGGAGACTGATGCTGACCCCCACAATGCGCGACGTGGCTTCTTCTTCTCCCACATTGGCTGGCTGATGGTGAGGAAGCACAAGGAAGTATTTGAGAGAGGCGCATCTATTGACATGTCCGATCTGGAGAAAGATCCGATTGTCATGTTCCAAAAAAAGTACGTTCAATATTTGTTTTCATAATCAGTTTGCAAAGTTGATTAAATGAAGTTGGTAATGTGGGTTCTCATGAAATCTCAATAAAATTAGTTCAGGGTACACATTAATAGGACCAAAGTACAACATTCAAGAAAACTATGAATATAAACATTTTTTAATATTGGTTATTAATCAAAAATATAGCGAAAACCTATTTGGTCCTTCTGTTTGTTTTTACTTCTTTTTGTGGGTACAAAGCCCTTAGCATAAGTTGAAAGTCTTAATTATAAAAACAATAAAATATCTAATAATAATTGCTTTATTCATAACAAACCTAGGTAACAACAAATTTCGGTAATAATCCTTTTAAGTACAAGAGTACCTGTAGTAGGAAGTTACCGCCCTTCCGTTCCGTTTTTACATCAAGGTTATGTAAAGAAAGCACAAGTGTAATATTATACAAGGGTATATATAACAAGAAAAAGAGGTGTGTGTCTGTTATATTTTGTGTGTGTGTGTGTTGTGTCTGTGAATGTGAGCGCGCGTGTGTGTGTGTCAGCTGTGATTTAAAATTTCGTACGTGCATATGTATAACTATATGACTAAAAGTAATGAGATGTGGTTGTAATGGGTAATAGGGTACATTTTATTCATGCCATTCTATTCAAAATATGTTGAGAGATCAGAATTTTATATATGTCTCAAGCTAAAAAAAATATTTTGTATTAGTTTTTCTGCTTCTATATAACTTAGAGATTTAAGCCAGACTGTCAGCTTTTTCTTACACTCATAGTGACTTAGGGAATAAATGTAAATGTTTTTATATAAGAAACTTGCTTGTCTGTCAAATTGTCTAGTAGCAAAAGTTGTCTTTACTAACTCTGTACTCAGGACTTTATCTTTCCTCCTCTTAGAAAGTTTTTTTGGGTCAAAAGTTAGTGACTTATGTAGCCTAGGAACACTATTCAGGATATAAAGTTTTCTGACGGAGAGGAGGTTGCAGGAATCATACAATTCGGCCGTAGGAAATCTAAATGGCAAAAAATACATCAATTTTAAAGAGATCTTTGAGTTCTTTCTACTTCGATGTACATATCTAGATGCACAATTACGAAGAAACATCAACTAAAAAATGTCTCAGGCTCATTTTGACCTTAACGTGTCACTGAAATTGTACAGAATAAAAAGCACAAAGCACACTAAATTACTAAGACATGTGAAATTGGAATGAAATTTATGCCCAACCGACGCGTTGAGCAGAATTTTGCCATAGTCACTTTTTGAGTGAGATTGTGCATGTAGTTAGTTTATTGATTTTGTAACGTGAAAGTATAACAAAATAATTTATGAGGCAAAAATTAAAAATAAGTACATATTGAATATCGAACTTAATTTATCTTTGGAGTAAAGAAATATTGTATAATGAAAGTATGTTCGAGTTTTAGACTCGAATTCGCGGACTCTGTAACGACATAAAAATCGTAAAAGTTCATTATATACTTTCCGTAAAGCATAAACACGTAATCTTGACGTAGTACGTAATGTATGTGACTTTGTTCCCAGGACATATCTGATTGTAATGCCGATCATATGCTTCATTATACCGGCGTGGATCCCAGTGTATTACTGGGGGGAGAACCCTTGGGACTCCTGGTACACAGCGGCTATCCTTCGATACACCATTTCCTTGCACTTCACATGGCTGGTAAACTCGGCAGCACACATTTGGGGGAACAGGCCTTATGATAAGTAAGTGAACCTTGGTAGTATCGTCATCTTCATCAGCACATCAATCGATCCCACCAAGGGGCACGAGCCTACCCGTATAGGGCGTTTAGGCCTTAGTCGCTTAGTGCGGGTTGGACGACTTCACATACAACCTTTTGAATTTCTTGACAGTCGTGCGCAGGTTTCCTCACGATGTTTTCCTTCACCGTAAAGGCGTCAGATAACGTACATTTAATAACGTACAATTTTTTTAAAAAACATTGGTACGTGGCGGTATTGAATCTCATTCCTCCCGGTAGAAAGGCAACAGTCCACACCATTGAGTCACCAACGGTCTTGATAATATGCCTATTGAGTTCACGTTCAAATATTTACAATTTATAGGTATTGCCAAAAAATGGACGATAGTCCAGAATTGTCATAATTGTAGGGGAGATATATTCATAAAAGAAAATGACTAATCTAGATGGAGATGAGATTAAAGGAATGTTTTCCAACCCGTGCATATCAAGCAAGTGTAAACACTTCCTTTCGACCCGACGCAATGACAAAGGTCGCTGGGAGTGGCTAGATGAAATAAGCAGACGACTAGGATGTTCTTCTCAAAATAGTGGGGAACTATGTTCTATGGCCGCGTCTTGGCAAACGTAGTGTAGGACGCCCTCCGGCCCGATGGACCGACGACTTGCGAAAGGTCGCTGGTCGAGGCTGGATGAGAAATGCGGAGGTCCGGGATATCTGGCGCAAAATGGGGGAGACCTATGACCAGCAGTGGACTGCGATAGGTTGAAGAGAGATGATCAGTGGATTGCAATGAACTATAACTATAGTGATACTTATCAAATAAGAGAAAAAAGTCAGTTTTTCCAAATATATCTTACAATGGCTCAGTTAAGTTTCTATGATAAGTGTAACTCAAAACAAACATTGCTATTACAGATACATAGGCGCTACCGACAATAAAACCGTTGCAATATGCGCATTTGGCGAAGGCTGGCACAACTACCACCACGTATTCCCATGGGACTACAAAGCGGCTGAGCTGGGAAACTACAGCACGAATATGTCCACTGCCCTTATTGACTTCGCAGCTAAGTTTGGTAAGCGACCTGTACCTTCTATGATGTTAAAATTTCCATCCCATTTTGAATAAGGCAATCGAGATACATGGCCACATAAGTGTTCGGCTTTTTATAAATATCCTCCTCGAAATTTTAAGAATAAAGTCAGTTTTACTGTATTCGGAAATGGTCCCTTGTTTTTGTTACCATACGGAACATTTCCAGCGTAACTGCTTATATTTAGCAGATATTGTTTCACCTGATAGTGATTGCAATTGTTGCCAGCTTCGCCAATTATCAGAATACTAGTAACTGCAACTTACAGTGTTAATAAGACCTATTAAATGTACGAAATTTTAAATGCTTTTAAGACATTGATTATTTAACTCAATGTTTTAAGGTGTTCATATTGTTATTATATTATGCATTCGCAAAACGTTTTTATCCACGAAGATATATATTAGATAAACAAGTTAATGATTTCAAAGTGAGTTCAAATTCTCTCCACTTATTTAATTTACATAAAAATCTTAGTCTTATTAGCCAGAATCGGGTTCATAAACCATTTCGATTTTAATCACCAGTATACAGTCTTCTTTTTGTCCACATTTTAGTTTTAAATGGAATTATAACAAAATAATTAGTGTCAATCTTGTCTTAAAAAATTCACTTTAAATAAAAGATTTTCTTGAAGAGTGCTAACCACTTTACAATATGATAACGCATTTATTGAAAAATAAATCATGTTGAACATTTACTAGATGTCTCGATAATTACATTATATTTTATCTTGTAGCCGCCATATTGTAAAATGAAATTATGAACAGATTGAAAACTTATTTAAATCGTAAAATAGATTTACATTGTAGACTACTACATGATAAGTATTTTAACTTCATTAGACATTAACAATCTTCATGTGTTTAAACTTAAATTCGGTGTCAACGAACTTTATTAACTAACTACACTTTGCAATAACATCAAATGACTAAGTTATCTATGCGTCGATGGAAAGTTTGATGATGTTGATTTTTAACTTGCAACCGACTGCAAAATGAGTTCTATACTAGTATTAGGAATACAGTTACTTCTGTTCAATTAATTCTTAATAAGTCATCATCATCATCAGCTCATTAAACGTCTCCACCGAGATGCAACGAGCCTACCCGTACGCGGGTGTTTAGGCCTTGGTCATCCATGCAGGCCCAGAACGGATTGGCCGACTTCACGCACAACCTTTGAATTTCTTCGCAGGCGTGCGCAAGTTTACTCACGATGTTTTCCTTCACCGTTAGAGCGTTGGATAACGTACATATAATTTCGAAAATACGAAATCACATTAGTACGTGGCGGGATTTGATTCTCAGTCCTCCCGGTAGGAGGGCAACAGTCCATACCATTGAGCAACTGACGCTCTTTTAAACAAGTATCTTTGTATTTATCAAGTAAATGTTAACTTTGCAGGCTTTTTAGCTTTAAATCTTTATTTGTTATTTATTTGTCATAAAATTATTGATTTTACTAGCTAAAGTGATGTAGCAAAATTATCTTTCAAAAAATAGAAATAAAGTCCAGATAATATCATTTCTGTTGCTTTAATAGCTTAGGAATTCACTCTACGTCTATGTGCTAGAAATTACGCGTCAAAATAATGAATAGTCATCCCGACGGTATTCTACAGTAGCTTTCCTTCGATTTCTTTAAGATTTCACCGACAGACAGAATTGTTAATATGATAGGAACTAACAATTAGCAACAGCATTTGAAATAAAAAAGACGTCATAAAAATTATTATACCCAGTATGTTTAAGTTAAAGTTCTGAGGAGAAATAAAAACAGCCCAATTGAACCAACCTTTATTTTCAAGTCATTTAAATTATTTATCAATGTTTTTCATAAAATTAAACATTATTATAGGTTGGGCGTACGATCTGAAGACCGTGTCAGCTGACATGATTAGGAAGCGAGCTGCTCGCACTGGTGATGGGTCTCACCCTAGCTCACAAGGTGCTAAGCAGATAGAAGACGACGATGACCATCATCACCCCGAGAATCCAGTCTGGGGTTGGGATGACCAGGATATGCCGGAAGAAGATAAACAATTAGCTGAAATTGTTCATCGAAAAGTAGAATAAGTGGTTAGAAAGCAAATCGTAGTATCTTAAAATAGTATTTGTTCGGGAAAAAATTCAAGTTCATAAGTCTGACTTAATGTCACTTGCTTCTAAGGTGATAAGATTAATACTTTAGCTGGCCATTCATGAGTGGAAATGTTAAGCCGTCAATATTAGTCGTAAGTTAATAAATTAATTTGGTTTTTATGCTGACAAAATTCTGATGAGAAAAATATTTTCGTTCATTAGCTTTACTTTGGAGTGAGCATAAAATCCGGGCTGAAAATAGTACAGTCATGACCCATGACAGATGTTTGAAGATAGAGAAGATCTATTATGTATAGAGTATATATAACGAGTATTTGTGAATACAATTTATTTAGTTACTGTAATTTTCTGCCGATATTGTCAATTAGGAAGGGATTAAACTTAGTGCAAAGTATACATGTTTAATCTAATTCATATGTACAAATTGTTACTATTCGAGATATAGGTTTACATTATTTAAGTACAAAGATAATAATATTTAAAAGGTCTACTTGAAATGGAAAACGGATGTTTCCAGGCATACCTTATTTGGAAAACCTTGTTATTCTTAAAACAAATATAAAGTTGAATTGTAACTTAATTACTTGTAGGATTGTGTGTTCATAAAGTCCGACAGTATAGTAAAACACTAACAACGTTTCAAATAGATTAAATTCTGCCGGTTTATCACAGTATACTTTTTCAATGACTTTTTATGACAGCTTAAATAATAACAATAATTGTCTCGTGTATGGTTTTGTGATATTTAATATTGGCGTACAGAAACAAACTGTATGCCTTGGTGGACTGCTTAGTTTATATTTTTATATGTATTATTAAGTGCCTATGGAGACTTATTAAAAAAGAAACCTTATAAATTATAGGCACCATTTACTTTGACATCGATAAAATGTATGTCATAATTGAATTTAGTTTCTTTATATTGTAAGTGTTATAGGCCCTTAATGAACTTATAAAATTATGTTTAAATTTTAAGTCGTAATTTATTATATCTTCAAATACGTGACGTATTTTATAGGTCTAGTGTTTTATTGATGTATAAAATAAACTGTTAATAAATTGTTATAATCATATGAAATGCGTATTTTATTAAACTACAAAAATGTTTGAATTGCGGAATGAATCCTTAAATTAAATTAAAATCTATGCATATGACACAAAAAATAGCGAATTATTATAGGTCTTCAATAAAAGCAAATTAATAATGTGAAAGGTATGTTTTCAAGCAAAACTTAATGGTCTTGCTAGAAATTAACATTTGCTAGGGGGTTAAGCAACAGTCACCGCAAACTCCTGCCGATTAAACTCTTATGCACTAATATGGACACACCTCATCTCGTGAAGAACTTACGGAACTAGGGTTTTGAAAGCTATACGGAATACTGAATCATAATATATATATATATATATATATATATATATATATGTGTGTGTGTGTGTGTGTGTAATTATTATATACAATGTGTGTATATTTACAGACTTCAATAACTTACTTTTGTTTCACCATACTTACGATTCACCATAATGTCCACCACCAACCAGATGGATCGATGACCTGATTAAGGTGTCGGGTAGCTGATGTATGTTAACTGCTAGGGATCGGTCCGAGTGCAAATCATTAGGAGGGGCCTTCGTTCAGCAGTTGAATTTTTAGGCTGTAATGATGATGATAATGTCCACGCTAGGCAGGCGGATATAGCAGTGCTATCTTGTAAAAGGGCAGGTTGGAAGAGAGATCATAAAAGTTCCTCTCCCCTTTCTTGTGCTGGTAGTATCCATTAGTCTGCATGACGCTTTTTTGAATTGACCCCGGTTCACATCCTGAATTAAATCAATACCTAATTTTAGTTTTCAATACTTTAGCAAATATTATTTCTTAGGATTTTAAAAAATTACGCGATGTCTAAGAGCATCAAATCTATCAATAAATATACCATCCGATTTTTACAATCTGCAGTAGACTGCAGACTTTTGTAGTTTCGAGCTAGAGCTCGAAACTACAAAAGTGATCAATTTAACAAATAAAAGGGAGGAAAACAAGCAATAGCCAGACATTACAAGTGAAGGGTTAGTAGTTATTTTTTAACAATACTAAAATGATTCAATTTGTAATTTCCTTGGCAATAGCCAATTTAGGAATAACCTAGTTACTGTTTTTTTTCAATTTACAATTACAATCACAACTATTTTTTATTATAATGGCTTGATCGACCACATTATTGTTAAACACATAGGTATATGTATATTGAAGCCAAAACAATTAGTTTTGTTCATCCATAAATGTTAGTACTGCACGATATCAGACTCAAAACATGTACTGAACTCGAGTACCCGACTTTCGAAATGTATAAATTACTCTTGGAATAAGTTTCATCACGTAGCGATCCTAGACTGTCAGAAAAAAGGGAACTTCGTATAGAAAACGTTACAAAGGTACTTCACTTGTAAGAAAAGAACTTAAGGATAAACTAATTGCGCTCCAGGCCTTTTCATTTCAATATGCTACAACTAGACAGAAAAATAAAACTTGGATTAACTTCTTTCTTAAGACAAAAAGTACTTAGACAGCCCATCCCATCCCATATGCGGCTATTATTACTCACTTAGAATCTTGTCTCTAATTATTGCTTTAAAAAAGTCAATAATCTGAACAGCAGTCCTAAAAATGCGATTAAAATATTTCAGGTAACATAAAAATAAGAACCTTACTTAGAATATCAAAAAGTGACACTCCTTTTTAAAACATTGATACCCTGATGTAAAGCGACAATACGATGATTTTAAAGGCTGTAAAGTACTTGCGATATAAGGAAACCAAGCACGTGTTTTTGGAATCCAAACCAAACTAACCCCCCCATAGTGTATATTTAAAAGCAGGCTCTGGCCCCATGGCGATATTTGATCTGCGTTGTGGGTTACTGTCTTAAGCCCCACAACGATCTTGGGGAAGGTTTGCTGAATCAAAGTGGTTTACCTATAATATGATAGAATACATATAATAAATAAATAATAAATATCCACAGACATTCACACAGCGCCATCTAGTCCCAAGTTAAGCGTGAAGCCTGTATTATGGGTACTAAACAACGGATAAATACTTATATAAATATTTTTTTTGTAAATACATACATATTATACATAGAAAACACCCAGACCATTACAAACAGACATGTTCATGCACACAAATGTTTGTACTGCCCGGGGATCGAACCCGGAACCCTTGGTGTTGCAGCCGACGTCTCAACCGCTACACCAAATGGGTCGTCAAATAATAAGTTTTATTAAAATTATAAAATAAATCTTATTATAAGTATTGTTTTATCTGCCTCCGTGGTGAACAAAGCGTGGAGATTAAATTACTGTATTACCTAAGAATCGTGGGTTCGAATCCCACGGGGATGTCGCTTAGAAAAAGACATTATGGGCGATTTTCTCGTTTGATTAGGATATTAGAGGATTGATCTGCTAATTGAACGAAGGTGATTCAATCCATCGGGCCCAGTTACAACCCTAGGATGTAATTGATAAACCCACAACCTGCTGGTGGGTTACGTCACTTACGGCTAAATCTCTCCACGCTGTGCGGTAAAACGAGTGCCACATTATTTTGGAGTCATAAAAAAATAATTGTGTAACTTGTGTATTAGAAGAATTCACAAGTTACACAAAACATTTTAGAAGCTGGAGCAGCTATATGAAAAACAATAGGACAAAGTCGGTAGGATCCATCACAAGCTAGATGACGACATTAGTTCAGCCTGATTGAACTCTACATGGAGTTCTAGAAGTCGGCAAACTATTTTACAGAACGTTGAAATCTGTTACGTTGTAAAGGATGTAAGGCTGTTCAAAAACTAACTCTGCAGTGGTTTGATTTTTTTTAAGTAATATGAAAGTAATTATAAGGAATTAAATAAATAAATATTTAAACAGCACACTCAATCTTAGCCTCTGTAACGGAGGAAAGCGCCTTGTGCTACATTCCTAGTTGTATTAATTTATATTCTGTCGATCATTTAAGCTTGATAAGTGAACGCTTCTTTTAATCAATCAATCGCCGCAGGGCGTAAATATTTGTGTGCATGAAATATCTGACTGAATCATTAGAACTATTAAACAAATATTTAAACTAAAATGTTTTGCACATCATATTCTTTATTTTTTTGTAGCTGACTTATTGTAGGTACTAGTTGCAAAGTTACAAATTTTAAATTAATAATAATTCAGTTCAGACTCGTTTTCTGTTGAAAGAGTTTAGTAAGTATTAAGAAATATGTACGTAAGATATTACACAAATTATATGAAAAATTTATGACACAAACCTATGTTATTAATTTTCCAAACGGTGCAAGCGATTCACTTTCTGGAAATTAATCATCAGCGCCCATGGACAATGGAGATACCAGAAGTATTCACCGGTGCGGCTTTTAGGAAGAATAACAAGCTTTTTATAGATACTTTTGTGGTGGTTTCAACCTATTAAATTTTAGCCGTACAGTGGCCATAGTCTTCGAGTTTCTTGCTTGTTAAATATGAAAAAATTGACGGAGGGATACACAAATATAAATGTACAAGTTATAATGATTTGACCATGTTTGGATACGAAACTTAAAATGCGTCCACTTATCTGACATGAATATAGTAAAAGTTTTACTTTGATAAACATACAAACATAAATATACGATTTGTAATGTATCATAATATTGAAGAAAAAAATCGGTGTCTTTCAAATAATCATAATCAACTTCTTCTACTCAATAGTCATTTCTCAAAGTTATATCCCTGCTTTGCATGCAACAACTCATAAAAAATACAATAACAACTTAAATATTTACTTTATTTCCTAAATCACTAACAACATTAAATATAATGTAGCAGTCATATTCACATTAATTAAATTATTAAGTTTAGCACATATTTTACGTAATTTGTGTTTAAATAATTTTGATCAAGATATTTTTTTGGTAGAAATATTAAAGAACAATAAGGCAAAGACTAGCGGCAATACTTGTACGAAAGTTGTTATAACGATAACCCTTCTCAAGCCCTTACATCCCTTACGTTCCCCTTTGCTATTTTGAGAAACTTATTCCCGTAATATTCCTTGATCCAATCAGTATTCGTGCTCGGATTCTCTGCTATGAACTCAAAGTCCCCCATTCATAGGTTCAGCTACATTATAAACTTCACTGCCTTGGCCATCGTAGTCTATTACCTCTGGTTTTTCTGATTCATGGTGTACTTTTGCATGTTTTTCATTGTGATATCCTTCATTAACGTATATGACCTTTTTGTCATATTTATCATTGAATGCATTATTTCTTAGTAGGGTAAATATTGCTCCGGAAAGTGCCATGTTATTAAGCATCCCGACTGCAATGGTCATCATTTTCAAAGCTGGTAAGACAAAGGGCAATATGGCGGACATAATTAATCCTGGCAAAAGAAGGTAAGGTACGATATTGTAGAACACTTTACGCATCTTTTTCATACCTCGTGCAGCTTCTGGTGAACCTGAAATAATGAATTGTTATTTGAAAATATGTACGTGGTTTACCTTGAAACTTTTAACTTGAAAACTTGCCAATAATGGACAATGAGGCTAGCTTTGAGTTAGGCTGGCTTTTGCATATAAGGTAGGTGACATTTGCAATTGCAATACTTTTTTAAGTATTGCAAATGTGACATAGTTAATATGCCGAACCTAACCAACTTTTGACTAAAGGTCTTAGTCACTTGAAATGGAATTCAATATGATCTCATAATCAAACATGAAGAGTGTCAGTGGCTCATTGGTGTGGCCTGTTGCCGATCAGTTTTGAGGGTGCAGGTTCAAAACCCGCCACGTACCAATGTCTTTTCGAAATTATAATATGTACGTTTATCGGACGCTCTTACGGTGCAGAAAAACATCGTAACTGAGGTATCCTGTGCACGCCTACGAAAGTTTAAAGTGTGCGTGAAGTCGCCAATCCGCACTGGGCCCGCGTGGATGACAAAGGCCGATGCACCCTATACGGGTAGGCTCGTTCCCCTCGGTGGGGACGTTATAATGAGCTGCTGGTGGTGAACATAATACTTATTCAATTTTTAATTTCTACTGCTAGCCTGACCAACACTTAAGTAACATCTCATACCATACTCGTACTTACATACATAACGTGAATAAAACCATCTAAGATAAGAAAATAACTACTTTGTATACCATAAGGAAGTATCCACAATATTTACTAGGAGTACTAACTGAAGCCTGTTGATGCCTTAAACATCGAAGAATTACGATTATAATTTAAAATATGGACCAGGATTTATTTCATAATGTTAAATCAAAAAGATGATTCCCTCACATCGAAAGTAGTAAAATATGCTATTTCTAAATATAACCAATTAACGATATATGTATTGAAAGCCCATTCCCTGGAAAAAATCTAAAAATAGATCGGCAAATCGGCTAAGACTTTAGTTCACAATATGGAATCACCCTGAAAGCACACACGTTAAATACCCTGTCAATTAAATGTCAACTTGTATGTACGTAGTTGTCATAATGATTTTGTTAGCCAGACTATGTTAAATTCTACATTAATAACATTTGTGTACATTACTTTGCATAATAGGTACTAGTATAGTCCCTCCAAACCTAGTCAGATTTGTACTTCATTCAATAATTGGAAAACAAAAACAACCTATTTCTGATAAAAAATCACTTACATCCGTTTTTGTTTAACTTGAAGGATGCAATGCCTTTATAATGCTTGTCTTTAAAAGTTTATTCTTGCCTGCGGATTCCTTAATGTCACTTAATCAGTGAAATCACTGGACATTATTCTTCGTAACTACAAGTTAGCGACTGCACTTGTAGTTACTACTTAATCACAGTACCTACTATAGGCGTTCGAAGCCACTTGATACAAATATCCCTACAAAAATACTGAGTCTCATACAAATAAAGAATTATAAAACATGAACTATTTTGTATGCATTTTAGCTAGATAAATTACCGGGGTATAAGAGCCCTAACATCTGCCGTTTCGGGTGATGGGCGCTGTGCCTACTTTTATTAATTTCCTTCGAGCATCTGTCATGGTTAGGCGTGTCACTTACCACCAGCTGGTGAGTGAACTGACCGTCTCATTTACATAATGACATAAAAAAAATAACGATTACAGCACAGCTAATTTTAAAAGAAGAAAGTCAAGCCAAGAAGATATCTATAAAAACTTGGTTTAAAATAACATAGATCGCGCCGTTAAATTTTGCGATCAAAAGGGCAATTTTCAAGTTAGTAGGTTGAATTACTTAACACACATTGTGTAGGTACTTAACTTTACAAATAACGTAAACCAGTCAAATGTTAAATAGGTACTCGTTTAAATACTCACTGTGAAAAACGTCAACATTTAATGTCCCATTGCCACTTGACGCCAATTTGAATTCGTATCCAGAATCAGTTGAACTTCAATGCTCAAACTGCAGCAACCTCTCCGTACCATCACTATCCTGAGTACAGCCATCATCCGATTTATTTGCGTATCTCCCACGGGAAGTCTTCTAGAGTCGGGTCGAGTCTTTCCTTGAAATGCAAAGCGTTCTCCGCTCGATACGACGCGAGTGCGCTGAAGCATTTCGTAGGGCCGATGTGCCGAGTGCAATTGAAGAGCTTCTGAACCGGTATGTCTGATATCGAGCTGACGTCACGGTCGTCTGAGTGCGCGCAGGAGCGTAGCGAGCACGCGGCAAGAATGACGATAGCGGTGAACGCACGCATCGCTATTGCTATACTGAGCCTGCGCGAGCGCCACCACTCCAACGGTGAAATGGTAGGGACGCGGTCGAATTGTACAGTCATGCCTTCGGCTTACACCTGTTCAAGTACAAGCTCTTCCGTAGTATCGATAACGAAATAACTGTCCTGTATTGAATGAAAGGAAATAAAAAACATAGAAAATTGGTTATATTCTTTATAGGAAAAAAAGTACAATTATAGTGACTTTTGTTATTTTTGACAAAAGTTTGTGTAGATATATCGAATTTAGGTAATATACCATTGTCGGTTGCGTAAGGGAAAATAGAGCGAGACTTGTTATTTCCGGAGATGATTTATCAAGTACGTACTTACTTCAAATCAGAATTAATTTCTATATCGCATCACCTGCACGGTAGCAAAATGGCGAAGCCATACATAATGTACTCATATGTATAATTTGTTGAAGTTAAGGATTCAGAAGGTTGGCTCTACATGAGAACTGATCTCTTTTTCAAACCGTATGTGGTATTCTTGGCAACATTTTACATGAAATGTTTTGGTGGGATTGAAATTAAAGAAAGTCTCCGCATTATACAACTAAAATTATAGCCAAATAAAATTGACATTGAATGATTGACTTTATTTGAACCCACGACTACCGGTTCAAGCAGCGACTTAAACTCAACACTAAGATCTCTTTTTTGTTATAAGTAAACGGGGCGGAGAGCTCGTTCCCCCGGTGGTAAGTCATACTCCTGACCATGACAGGAGCAGTTTTAAAGGAATTTAATAACAGTAAGTTACGCTTACCTACCTTACGTACCTACGCTTGTAGGTAGTTTTTGGATATTAAAAACTTAAACACGGCCTTCTCAGAAGTTAAATGCCATAATACACACACCAACACATTTAGGGGAACACAAAAAAAAGTTGATTTTTTCAATTTTCTAAAAATATTTTTTTGGTCTTCAGGAACACATCACATTGCCTTAAAATAACTAAATTAAATCAAAATAAGCTACTAATTACCCGGTTTCAAAGGAAATAAACGTTAATTACGATAATTAGTAAAATAAGGCACTAAAGCACTAAAATTAGTAGCGTGTGTTGCCTCCACGGGCTCTTAGGAGAGCTGGGAAACGATTTTCCATACTCAGAATTAGGCCATCGATCATTGGTTGAGGCAAATTGTTCCACTCTTCCACTAATGCCTGTTTGAGTTCTTCAACATTCCTGGGAGCTGGATTTCGCTGTCGAACTTCTCTTCTTCCCAGAATATCCCAGGCATGTTCTATAGGGTTCATGTCCGGTGATCTCGGTGGCCAGTTCATTTGACTAATGCCAACCTCATTCAGGTAGGTACTCACGATACGAGCAGTATGGGGGCGCGCGTTATCGTGCATGAAAACGAAATGTGGGCCTATAAATGGGGCAAAAGGCATGACATATGGTTCTAAGATCTCTGTTACGTATCGCTGTGCAGTAAGACATCCGTTTTCAATAAGCACTAAGTCTGTGCGAGCTCCTAAACATAAGCCACCCCATACCATTACTGATCCTCCACCAAATGCCACTGTTTCCGTAAAGTTTGTTTGGTTATATCGTTCTCCACGATATCTCCACATCCTGTCCCGTCCATCCACGAAATTAACACAGAAACGGCTCTCATCTGTGAATAATACGCGACTCCACTCATTTGTCCAATCTCGGTGCGCACGGGCGAACGCTAACCTTGCCACACGATGAGCTGCCTCGAATTTAGGTGCTTTTGCTGGCACATAAGATCTTAAGCCAACTTCATTAAGACGCCTCCTAACTGTTCGTTTACTAACATTAACGTTGCGGACCTCAGCCAGTTTATTTCGGATCTGAACCGCGGTCTATCGACGATTCCTCAAAGTTTGTAAGGTGATGAAACGGTCATCAACGGCGCTTGTAGCCCGATTTCTGCCTTGTCCTCGCCTGCGCACGTTAGATCCTGTCTCCCTTCGGCGTTGAACAACGCGATGAACCACCGAAGTCGATACACCCAAAGCTCGACTTACTGAGCGGTAGGTATGCCCTTCTTCGATCATGGTTACGGCCCTTGCTGCAGAAGTTGCTGGCAAATCACTCATTTCGTATCGGAGACGTGTACTCAATTCAAAAATAAACAGTTGCATAAGCCACAGTCGCTATGCACAGGAACCAACAAAGTTCTTATCAAAAGCAATGCAAAATTTATTTCATCAGATTAGGCTTACAAAAAGCATTTATGAACGTCAAAAGGAAAACATAAAGTAAAGCACAATAATGAATTTTGATACTTGGAAAAAAGCGCTTCGGCGTTTTAGCCTGTTGAAATTCAATATGGCACCGCTGGAGCGCATGAAGCACAGCCCAACTCTCGATTGAATCAAAGGCATTTTCATAGTTCTTAAACGCGAAATATATTATAGGCATAAATAAAAGTATTGAAATGCCTTATTCTACTACAGCAAATTTCGTTCATCATAACATTCCTGCGCCCCATAACTATTGTTAAGATACGAGTAAACACGTCATATGTGTACATTTTTGCAGAGTTCGCGTGATTTTTGACATTTCATAGGACGTTATACGGCAGCGGGTCAGTAGGTGAGTGCGTGTAATCGTCAAAAATTATCTTTGAACGAACAAAATTTTATTGTCATTCCAAAAGTTCAAATTCGTGACAGTTTTTAAGATACCATTAATTTCATTTCCACTTTAACAAAAACGTGCGTGAAATACTGTTTCAAAACAGTGAATTTCGATCGCAAAAAAGCTTTCCAAATCGTTTCTAGGTCCGCGTCGTGTGTACGGCTGATGTTTTTCCTGCATTGTTCATCGGCAGGAAGCGGCCTATATTGCCAAATACATCATATGCTTACCATAAAATTAGGGTTGACAACTATCAAATGATTTACAATAATTTTTATGTTATAAGTGTATAGAACAGTCCGAACGCTCACCTGATGATAAGTGATACGCCTGATATGACAGAGCGACATGAAGGAGAAACACTATACACCTAATTAAATTCATTAAATAAAATCTATTTGAATTGCAGCTTCTAAGCCGTACCCGAGAACAATGGTTCCAGGCCTCTTTATTTGTTAGATATCAGTCTATTTAGTATGTAGGTATATAAAATGTTCATGTGATGATGATTGTGGTGGTAAATAGTTCATTCACAGGGATGGTTGAGGAAAATAACACTTGTTTGACGTTTAGTAAAGGTATTATGTTTATGTTAGAACATTAAAGATACTATATATGCTTATCTATAAGTAACTATATATATAAGATACTATTTATGCTTATCTGATATTATTTATATTTAATAGCTATTGTTTATAGGAGGAAAGTAAGACCTGTTAATGATAATATCCAAATGTTCAATGCATTTCCTGTATCCTGTCATCGGATTGACGTTAAGGATTAAGAAATATCCCATTAGTTATATACATCGGTCTGGCAGAAATGAGAATAGCATTGGAGTGTGTTTTGTTATATCCTAAGATATATACCTTTTAATATTGATATGTTTATTTAGAGGCTATAAATTTGTTTTTATATATGTATTAAGGCTCAATATGTCGTAAACGTTGTATTGTGGTAATCAATCTGAAATTGTAGTCGTCTTTTGTGTGTCAGTTTGTGTAATCTTGACTAGTCCGTATATTTAACGATTTATTTGTGAGAGGCTCATCTTTTCGGAGGCATAATGTAGATGTAGATATATGTCTGTAAAATTCTCGCAATAGATTTATTTTATTCGGAGTGCCACACTCTTGCGCCATAATGAAAGCAAATCCAGTCGATTATCATCTTTTGAACTGTTCTGCGTGCGCAGGGTTCTTGATGAGTGTTTCTTCTATCTACTTAATCTCGTAATAAAAAGAAGTAGATATAGAGGTTTTACTTGGATAATTGTTACGGAGCAATATTGTCAATAATAGTGTGTGTTTAATTGAGGTTCGAGGATTTACCTGATCTTCGAGTTAATCAGCTTTAATATCAAGCGTGAGAAGCGCGAAAGAGCCTATCGATACTCCGCGTATGCTACGGATGAAGATGATATGTCTTGATATTGGAAACTGTAAGGCTTAACATGTTTCATATGCTTTAGTTCATAGTAAGGGCTTGACAATGCAATCTGTGTATGATACTTTAATTCAAGATTAATTTTGTAAAACTGTGTTATATCTAAGTTATAAAATTCAGGTGTTTTATTTAACTATACAAGCTTGGCATGTTTGGCTTTGATAGCAATATTTTCATATAATATACGAGGTAACCCTTAGCTATTTCCACGAGATACACTTCGAGGATGCTGAGACGTTGATAAGATCGGGGCGCGGCATCCGTGGATGTTTAATACTTAATTTTGCGTACAGTTTCGCGATGCGCCTGCGAGGATGCATTCATATGTTTACTTTATAGTGTCCGGTATGGTATATTATTCAATTAATCACACTCATAATTAGTGTAAAATAGATCGTGCTAAATACTTTGTCATTAACCGGAACATATAATGAGATAGGCACTAGTCACCTTGAAATGTTTGACATGCAATTGTAAAATCCTCGAGAAATATTGTGATTATTCTTATACTATTGTGTATATAAAATGTAGTAAAATTGTAAAATCACTCGATATTAGGTTAGGACGTGACAAAGTGGCGAGGTTGTATTGTACTGCATTTAAACATGACGGGTCGGAGATAGGATTAACGGAGTCATGATAGCCACAGACGTCAATCGTTACGAGATAGTAAGAGTTTGGGTTCGCAAATTGTTAGCACTAACTTAATAGAATTGTGTTGTTGAATGTTATGAATTTTTTTCAATAATTTGGTTAGTTTTATCGAGTTCATTAATTTATTTCTCAAAGAATAAATAACGACAGCGGGAGTATCTCAGAAAAACGTGTGATAAACAGTAAAGATTGAAACAAATTACAATGTATACTTACCTAGTTTTTTGGCTAATTTCTTCTAAAACCAAATATAGTAGCAAAATATTCACGAAGTATAAATGCTTGGGTTGAGATATGCGTTTGGGTTAATGTGGTAGAGATAAGTGTTCAGTTCATTATTAAAATACAGTGGTAGATCAGTGCGTATGTAGGCTCTGAATTTTAAATTTATTTAGAAATGCAGACTTAATATGAGTCTAATGTAGGCAGCTCCATTTTTATACATGAGATAGCTTTGTATATAATTTATTAAAGATAATCAGAGGAATGTGTAATCTCAAATCCAATAGTTACCTCTTATTTGAGTAAAAAATAGTTTTTCTATTAAATCATATAGAAGTCACGAAATATTATAAGACTGTCTGTGTCAAGTTATAAGTATATTTAGATATGATGACAATATTATACTATCACATAATAGCCATAGCGTAGAAGTATTTTTAAGATATTTTCTAAACGATTAAATCCGGTTTTTTTGAGGTTGTAAATTTCAGTCCAATACACTTGGTGGTTGTAACTAAGCGAAAAATTCTGAGTTTTTTCGTCATGCCTCAGTTGAGCAGGTCTGTAGTTATGTACGTCCGAGTGGTGTGTTTGTATATGGTTAAACGTTTGTAAGTTGAACATCTCTGTGTCGCAGAGATGTACGCAAAACTGATATAGGTTTGAATATTAGGTATTAAATGATGGGTTCAAGCACCAAGAAAGATTGAGATAAGATGATTTTCTTAGCATAGCTACAGTATGTATTGTTCACAAATATATTTTATTTTCTACGGTCCTATTTATCTTTTATAATTTGTTGTAAGGGGATCTGGAAGGAAACATGTTTCATAATATGGATCATTATTAGTATATCTTTGGGGTGAGATTAGACTCCGGCCTAATAAATGACATAACTGTTACTTGCAAATAATTAATATAAAATTAGAGAGTAGATTTGAGTATAGTTGTTCGATGTTATTTAATAAACTAAGGATCATTCAGTAGTAGATGCACATCGCCTAAAGAAAAGATTTATATAAGTTAGAATATAGAATAAAAGTAATAATATTTAGATAATATGTGTTGAGTGGGTTATCTTTTTGCGCCTAGTGGTCTCTTAAGTTTGAAATAGGTTAATTAATAAATAATAGTTATTGGATAGTATGAGTATGCTACATCTCAAATTCGTTTCATTATGGACATTTTGGAATGTACATAAGATGTGTCTGGAATTAATATTCCGATTGTTATGGAACCTGAAGTATCAAGCGAAACGTCTAATGGTACTTTATTTCTGGAACAGGAATTATATTCCCTCTCGGTATTGTTTGATTGGTTTTTGGAGACAGTTCAATTATTCGATCTGATTGGGTAGGACATTTAGACAATCTATTTTCTTTAGTGGATAATATTAGGATATACTACGAATTTATTGATAGTATTAAGTTAGGTGTTCAGATTTATTTGCTTATGTACTTTGAATATTCGTAAGATAATTTAATTATAATCAACACTGGCGCTAATTTTGTCGAATTTGGTTAACATATTATTTATGTATTTAAATTGGCGTAATACAATCCACGCACGTCATCCACCATAGATCCTAGAAGTTTGTATTGCTAGTAAAGACAACGATTATACGCTCCCATAATGTTGATTGGGTAATATGATGTGAATTTTGAGATGTTGTGAGAGTGTACTGTATATAACAACTTCCTTAATATTAGATCATTTTATCATTTGACACTGTACAGAACATCTAGAAAGATTATTTGATTTAGAGATTGAGTTTCTTTTTTGTATCCTCATGTTTTCAGAGTTGGATTTAAATAGTAGACGTTGAATATTGTACTGAGTGTCCTGTGTTTTGTATAAAAAAATGTTTTACTTACGTAGATGTAAATTTTAAAGGAGTATGTAACACTTTAGATACACTCAGTTGTTGATAAGAGAGTAGTTACGTGAAACACTTGGTTACTTGGTGCTTTCTGACTCGAATTGAATAGCTACTTCTCCTTAATCGTGACTCATTCGATGCATTGCACGAATGAGTGTGTTAAAAGGTAAATTTTTAGGTCTCATGTATATGAATAAAAATTAGGACACGTATGTCGATATGTTAGGTAGTATATAATCAAATTAATTTATATACTACCGTACATGGTATATTTCATGTATAGATATAAAAAAAACAGAAGGAATACTCATACATTTATTAGGTTCTTGGTCGTTTTTTCTACATGATTTGGTTAGATTATTGGATCATACTATTTGAACTAGAAGAGGTGGAGATCTTATGCCGATTAGTTCTGGGAAGACAGTTCGGGGATGATGACGGACATAGTCGGACCATTGCAGATTAGGCTTCTTCAAGGGATTCGGGTGATAGGCCGGGCTGTTTAATGTGTATTGCAAGATCGATGCCCGACACAGGTCAGATACTATTATTAGCTCGTGTTCTGAATGTTGTATTAATCAGCAGGGAATTATGCATTAGTAGAGTATAATTGCGACTTTGTTTGACTAATTAGAGTCGAAGAAGCATTTAGATATTAAGTCAAGGTTCTTTTATTTGACTGTATTTAGTTTTGTAATGAGATAAAGGTCAAAGGCAACTTAAGGGAATAGGAGCGAATTGGATCATTATTCGAGGTGTATGTACTAGCTGTGTGAAACGGTACTCTAGGGCGCTCTGCCGTGCTTAGCAGCTAAATATCGTACATGCACAAATTATTTAAATATAGTAAGAATTTACGTATGACTTCGTAAGTATTACTGGATTCGCATAGTTATGGACGCAGAGTGTGCAATACCACACGGGTAAAATCGTTCCAAATATGCGTATATAAAGGTAATATAATTAGTTTCCGTAAATTATTACTTAGCATTCGCGGTTATATGGCATATGTGTCAAAGAGGATAATCCGTCTATTGATATTAGTACACGTACGATTTTGCGTAATTCTCAGGTTGAAGTGCCTTATTTATTGTTGTGTTATATTGAGATAAATGATAAATAACACTAGAATAGATTTATGCTGATTAATAAAAGCCTTATCTAGTAATTCAACTGCATTACTTTGGTCTAGATATTAGTTTATGTCTGAATCTAATTCCGGAAGCATTTAGTTTTCATATTTATAGGACTGTTAAATGTTTAAAGTGATCGCACTGAGACACGCTAATTAGTATGGAGAAACCTCAGGATTAGATCTATGGCAGCATAATTGTCTAAGAATTATAATAATTAGATATCATAAATAACAGTATCTTAAAATCGTGTTGGGAATAGTCAATTTTATTTTACAAACTATTTTATTAAGCAATCGAAAATACGATTTATATTCATCTGTGAGAATATGTAACCTCGATACTACTATTACAAGGATGAAACATATCAGTATAGAAGTAAGACAGTATCGTTGGTGAGTGTGTTTGTATTGATAAAAAATTAAGGTTTATCGGATTTACCAGATGTGCAAACGTGTACTTACATGCAAAGGTTTGGAATGAGTTTCTCCCCGAGCACACTATTACAGAACATATTTTCTTGAGATTGTGTTAAGCCAGAGTCAGATACGTTGACAACAGAGAAATATTGGTCTTAATAAAGTCTTGGATAATTATGCATGACTTATATTGTGCATTTTGTTGACCCATTAGTCTGATGACAGATCCGCTAGAAACGACGAATGTCCATAAGATATTTTATTTTAATATATTTAGTAATATATTAATATACTGAAATCAAATAAGTCGATGATAATTATAATATAGGATAGTAATCAATCAATGTGATGATCTCATAATAGAGTGTCTACTCAAGATATAAGGTGGTTGATTGTCTAGATAAATTATTATGAGTGTTATAAGAAATATGCGAAAATATCCAGATATTTGAATATTCGTGGCCGTGGAGGTCAGACTGAGGATTTAGGTTTAAATAGTGTTATATAAAGATTATTTAAAATCATCTTCACTTTGCTAATAGATACGTTTTATGGTATGCGAGCCTTATTTCATCCACAGATTAATTGGATGCTCTAGAGATTGCATAAATTTAAAGATACTGAATGTAGGTAGAACTCTGTAGTAAGTAGGGTTCGTAGAGAGTCGCAAAGGGGATACTGGACGTTGAATAAGCGTGTAGATTCGTCAAGCTCGTCTGTCGTGGTCGCGAAAACTTGCTTATAGAGAGAAGATTCTGCAGGGGAGACGGTCATAGCAACGCTGTTTATCTCGCGTAATGATGCCATCCAACGCGCTACCATTTTGTTGTTATCAACGTTTGATCAGTATAACATTTTATTGTGTTGAAAACGCGATGTATGGGTGGAGTTTTTAATAACTTAAGGAAAATAGAAAAAGCGGTTAAGAAAGTGTGAGAAAAAATTTATAGTAGGTAATATTAAGGGATTCCTATGCAGTGTAGGATTGACGATATTAGAAACTCTTTGAATTAATTTGTATTCGATCGTGAAAGTAAACTCACTGTTAAGTGAATCGGAGTGTAATCGAATGAGATAGTGATATTTTTTCTAAAACGCTGATAAAAAGTTTTTCAGTATCTCTTCTGTGGGATCAAATCTGATTCTGTGAAGTGATGATATTGATTAAATAGCGGATAATTGGTAATATAGGATCAACAGTTGTTTATCTTTTTTTTTAATAATTGAATGGTGTTGCGAGAGTCTTACAAGTTCAAATATTTGTGCTTCCCTAGGTAACTAACTATTGTGGAGTTTAGGATGTAATAGAAAATTTTTACAGAATGTAGAATAGTGGTTTTTTTGTTATATCAGTTATATTAGCTTAAAGCGCGATTGTAATAGGCTAGTACTATTATCTTATCTTTAACATATTTATAAGATATTTAGTTAAGAGGTGGTGGTATAATAATAAATATGATACTTTTATTTTATATTACTGAGTGGTAGCCTTGAGTGTTTGTCCTCGTGGAGATCCCACGATTAATTAGATAACAACTGGATTAATGTTGTCTTAATGGATCTAGACATGGCTTTAATGTGGGGGATTTATATTAATATATGAATTTGTGTAGTCAAGCTTTAGTATTAATCAGACGTTTATATTTTATGAATAAATGTAGTTGGCGATTTTATTGAACTCTAGAATATGGCTTTTGGGTCCAATATTATGGGAATTGTGTTAGTTATGGTGAAAGTATATGCTAACTTTATTATAATGTTAGTTAAATACGATAGATTAGTCATTTATTCCCAAGTGTAATTGTGGCACAAAGAACATATAAGTTAGGTATACATAATATTAGGAATCATAGCTTGAAGAGGAAATAAAGACAATATCAATTGATTTTTTGATGAGTCTATGATGTCGGATGGGTATATATTAATTAACATAGATTAAAGTTGGTATTGACGGCTTAATCTCTTTCATTTAGAAAGATAATGTATACTTAGATATTAGATTTTATTGTAAATAGACAAGTATCCGAATCTTAGGTATCAACACATAGTTAACGTAAAGACTCAAATATGTCTGGAATATAAATTGCGTTTACTACGTTTAATCATATCTATTTGAAAAGTCTGTTCTTGCAGAAAATGGGCGTATAGTGCTTATTTGTTTGTACTTTAAAACGAGTTTATAATAATATGTCTTTTAGTCGCGTTATTTCACCATGTGAGAAGGTATTCCACTTATAAATATATGATAATTAATTGATTTATATTTATAGGTAGCTTAAAATTAGTGACTTACAACATTAGTATCTCATTATTATATTAGAATATATAATATTGTATTTCAAATTTTATAAAACATCAAATAGAAGTTTAATTTAATTAGTAACTATATATAGTCTTTTTATGTAAGAAATAATTAATCCATGTATGTAATAATTTACTAAAGATGTTGTTCTAATAATAATATAAATAAATATTTATCCTTATAAGAAATACAAGAAGCGTTCACAGCAGAATAGTAAAAGCTGATTTTCTTTTTATGGTAATAAGGATGATACGTTACCAGTGGCAAGCTAGCTCGTATAATGATGTTATATCTTAATTTAGATAGCCAGTCCTACTTTTAGATAACTAGATTTATTTTTTACTAATACATATATTTATACAACGATAGTATTTCATATCAAGTTGCCTTATGAAATGTCTCAATAGCCATATTAAACGAATTGTGTAAACATGCATAAACATCTTAGAAAAAATAACTAGGTGATTTCAATCTAAAATAATATCTATAATAGAAGTAGTACTTAAAATAATTAGTTATATTTTACAACATTATTAGATATGGTAAAAATGCGATCGGGTCTTATACTTATTTATTAGTTATATTATATTTGTTGGTATCTATATTTAATTTTATTAGTTATCACTCTATTCGTTGATAGTATTAAGATGTATATACAATTTATAACCAGTTGATAAATTTTATTCTAAGCCTTCACGTTTTTTATTGATAAGTTGTTTCATAGTAAAGTATATAATAAAGTACAAGTCATTAAATTAAATTTCAAAGAAATTATTATGTTTGGACATAATAAACTATCATTAATATTGTCTTTATGCACATTTTATACATATTTAACGTATAAGTGACTATATTTTGTCTGTATCATATGCTTTACATGTAAATAGGAACACTCGGAGGATTCTTAATAATTTGTAGGTTGTTGATCAGCATTTTAAGACGATTCTCGTAAGGGCTGGTGTAACTAGTTTGTTTCTCTATGTGTGAATCTAACAACGAGATTAGATGTGTATGATGTTCTAAACGCCTAACACTTAGAGTACGTGGGGGTTGTATCTATATCAACTATCAGGATAATTATAGCTTGATTAACGATATTAATACAAAATTTTCAGAATTCGTCATTGTTGAAAAACATCAAAAAGAATGTATTAAATTTAGCCTATATAATAACATTTTATAACGACTTCATTATCTATTAAATATATTGACTTAAAGATGTTCTTTATAATTGTATCTCTAGGGGATATTGCTTAGCCCTACTTACAATAAAAGATATTGTAGAATACTTTAAACACACATGCTACAGAACATATTTGTGATATATGGATATATAAGGTTTCGTAGAGAGTTTAAATGATATAAATTAGTAAAGTAAAACTAATTAATTATAGGATAAGTCTTATGGAGTTTAATGAAATAAGGATACTTATACGTTTATACATATACAATAAGTGTTAGAACAGCGTAATTGATCTCGGAACGTAGTCAAAATAGTAATACACAATTAGTCGATGGGCTTTGGGCAAGATAGAATGCATTGACAATGATGGTTAATGATAATGGAATTAACTTTAATTTAAGCTAAATCAGCGACTCAGCAGAAATTTTTATATTAAGGAATAGATTTCTTAGGAGCAGTTATTAATTGCGACGATGAGATTCGTTAATAATGGTTACAATTAATTATAGGGGGTTAGAAAATAGTGAAGTAGGGATCTGTGAATGATAGCAATGACTTTTATTACTTCGGGTATTCTTATCAAAAAGTTGACTACGGATTAAGAGCGATATATTGGCTCTGGAAGACCTTTATGTAAATGCATGTGTAACATATAATAAGATATAATAGTTAATGATGAGAGCTTAAAGTCTATGAGATTTTGTAGTATCACAATAAATGGCCTTTTCTAGTTAATCGTTACTTATTTTTTAGAGAGAAATTTTACTGTCTACTGTTTATGATCTATTAAATTTCGATAAAATAGTATTTTGTTTATACACGCGACGATAAGATATTTTGGATTATATTTTAATGTCAAGATCATTTCAATAAATGATTCATTTCAGTTCGTGATTCATCTAAGCAAAATAGGTTGCATTAGAACCATGTGCATTTCGCATCATGATTGCGAATTCAACGTAGTATCCGCTCTTGTAGTATGAATGTTGTTTAGCACTTAAAGTATGGCGGAAATGTTAGTGCTGCCATATATTAAAACATACGTTTGGTTGTATAAGCGATGAAAGTTGTCTAGATTTTCTAGGAAGAAGTCTTTTAAACTATAATATTTGAAGTCAAAATTCATCATGAGCAGTCACCAGACTTCATAAAAACATTTGAGATAAAGCTAGTCAACACTGGCTATATCATGGCAGTGTCGTTAGTGATCAAAATATCAAGATTGGTACATTATTGAATACTAGGAGAAACAACATACATAACTCATTTGTGTAGTTTAATGTCAAGTTAAGTCTAGATTGTGGGCCGGGAAATAACGAACTAGTTTTGGTTAGGTGTTACAAACTAGTTTGGATGTATTCGAATGTTGGTGTGACCATTAGGATTCCAGCATTAGTCCTTTAAAAGTGCCTTTTATTTCGGATTTTGTGTAAAGGATAGAATTCACTATACAGACATATTTGATGATATACTCTTGGGTGAATTTATAAATCTGTCGAGTAGACACATCTTTAATAAGAAGTAATAATTCTAATATGACAGTTGTATAGGTTAAGATATAGTTGTATTTAATTTTAATTATTTTTATAAGTAGTACTAGGGTGAGCTAAAATAAACCAACATACAAATCATCAGAGAGAATCTTCGTCGAGAAATTTATGTAAACTTTATCAGTAACGTAGTCATTGTTTTGTAACAAGCTTGATCGCGTTAAGTTATCGATTGTTTTTATGGGAAAATTATATATCTATCCTACAAAAGTACAGAACCGGATATTGTTTATATTCAGAATTATGAGAGGAGATGTGAATGTTTTTGATTTTAGCTCTTACGAAATATTTTGGTAAGGACTATTTCTTAGCCAAACAAATAGTGGTATAAATTGTATAGATTGGTAGTGTCGGGAATAAATCATACAAATACTGTGAGTATATTATTTTAGGCCATATTAATAAGTAAATGTAGATTGTTCGTTGTAATTTGAGTCTTTGTTTTTACACTTGCAAATATGTAAGATATCGATGCAATTGATACATTTTCTTAGACCAATTAAGATATAAATACATTCCACGTATTACATTTGATGTTTGACTATGAAAAAGTTGTTTTAAGTAACAAATATAATTAATATTGGTTTATTATTTTTAATATCATGTCATAATTTGTGATAATTAAAGATAATTTCACTTTAAATGTTACCTGATAGTATAATAATTATAGGGATTCTTATTGTTGAATACACATGTATTTTATAAGATAATGTATTATAATTATTACATATTTGAGCTAATGTACATTCAATAGGTCTGTCAATTACAATTTTAAAAATATGTTTATATTATATTTTCTAAGAGTCTGGTTGATGCAAGGATATCTAGGTGTAACGAAATTAGTTGAACATTCAGTATATAAATATGATACAAGTATTAATTTCTTAATGATATTTGTGAGATACACTAATCAATATTCGTATGTTCGTTATTCTGGTATGCGTTACAATAGAAAGTGATTATAGCTTATGAATAGGAGAATTAATATTAATAAAGACCATTTTACGAAATAATATATAGAGGGTGTTCGAATTTGTGATTAGAGTGAAGAGATGTTGTGAATAGGTTAATAGATATTAGTTCGACTTTGGTCGTTGGGTCTGAGAATGATTTATATGTGTTTAAATATGTTGTCGAAAAATAAGATATGTGGAAGAAAGTTGATGCTGCACTGATTGTAAAATGCATGAGAAGTTGGCAGAGTTGGATATAATTCCTGTTTGCTGGACTCTGCAATTTGTACGGGAGATGATTCTGGTCAGTGGCGGGTCGTTGTATTGTTGCATGGGTAGGTGCTATGCCGTCGTACATTTAAGATGAAAGATGTCGACTGATATCACACATACGGTTCTGCAAAACAGAGTTGCGTACAATCTTTGCTGATCTGTGTTAATAAGTTTTGTATAAATTATAATTTTAAATAAGGAATAGCTTATAGGATAAACTTCTGGAATTTTCAAACGTAAGCACAGGTACTATTATAGAGTGATATTAAGGAAGATTTGGGAACCATAGTTTCGCTGGATTAGAGTCCAAGAGGGCGCACGATTTCACGTACCTGAAGAGTAGGCAGTCTGTGTAGTCTTGTGGAAGGGTCTATCTAGCCATGGAGCCGTGCGGATCTTATCGACCGTCTGTAGTTCTTCCTGGTCACTGGATTTGTATTAACAGCAAATGAGTCAACAATGTTGTGTTTAATAACATAATATTATCTGATGTTATACACATGACTAACTAGGGAGAGAGCCCAATCATATGATAACTGGTGTTACGATCCCAAAGGTTCGTGGACGATTATATTAATATACAATTAGCAGGATGATCAGAGGATCGTGTAATTATGGGAGAGAACAGGTGGGCAAAGTGGCCGCATTGACTTGTGTTTGAAATTGCGACGTGGATGGGAGTTCATTCATCGTGTGAAGTGCGGGTCGTCAGATGAGATACAACAGAGGATAAGGAGGGGTATAATGTTTTGCGAGTTTATAGTGGTGCTGATATATACTAACATACCGAGAATTAATTGGGTTATTAGTTGTAGCATTTACAGTGTATAAAGTAAGATTTGGCATACCATATTTTGTTCTCCATTGTTTTGTATAGTAGCATTGGTTACCGATAGTTGGCTGCGTTTAGACGCAGCATCATTATTATAGAGTATGATAGTAATTAAACCATTATTTTTATAATAGTGTAGACATAACTATTAGAATTATTTTTAATCTATTGGAAAATTCAAAAAGTTACATCATAACATAGTATAGTAGATAATACATACTCCATAGAATATCAGAGTTTAGATTTGAGATTATCCTCCAGTAGTAGAATTGGTTGAAATTTCAGCATATGAAGTATTTTAATGATATTTGATGTAGGATGTCTTATTGAAGTGTCCATGTTAAAGGTTATTAATTAGTTTAAAGGCATTAAATTGTACTTTTGATCAGATTTAATAGTTTTAGTGGAGGTCTAAATACTATTATTAGGTAGTGATATTACGATAATCTTTTGGTAATTCTGATATTTAATAATGATGTGAAATGCGATAGCTTCTAACTATATTTTTAATTTCTTAGGTTCCTTTTAATAATTAATATATTAAATGATTTTATATGTAAGATTATTATTATTGCAGACTTTTAGTAATCCAATTCGTATTCAAAAGTTGAAATCAGAATTTCACTTTGTGTGTACTATTTGACAGAAATTCGTGAAATTTGCTTAGTATACTAAAGTCATATAAAAATGATAAGTTGATTATAAATGCTTTTATCGGTAACAATTATTACTCAAATTATATTTTATTATATATGTGGTGGACAGGAAAGAATTTATTATATTAATTAAGTATAGGCGTTCTTTGATACTTTTAAAAGAATATTACTGTATGATTAAAGTTGTTTGGGTTACAGTAAGGATTAAGCTAAGCGAGTTGTGGTACAGAACAGAATTATAGTTTAAAAGCTACATGAGCTATAGTCGAAGTTTTGACCATGAATTAATAAGTTAGATGAACAGCACTACAGCTGGAAGAGTTTGGAACGTGTCACACTTGAGCCATTTGTTAGGTATCTTATGTGCTAGCTCTGAAATGCTTGAGATGATACGGTGGTATAATCAGATAGACTTAGGGCGTTAGTCGGGTGTCTTGTGTGTTCTATGACGTAGGATTTAATTAAATGTTGTCGATATAACTCTTCATTTAGTGCTAGATTACTATTTATTCATAGTTTGGCACAGGATCTGTCTGCTTGTGGTTGCTATAGTTTTCCTATAAAGTATCAGAGCTTTTGTACATGGTAGCAATTCGAAGCGAAAGATGACTCGAGGGTGGGTCGTTGGTTGAATACGGAGTACTTGGCTTACATTCTTTGAAAATACCCAATAAAATACTTATGAACTACGTTAGATACTCTATCACGCGGATATCGCTGATTGGCCCGATTCATCTTCTCGGCTCTTTACTACATTGGAGAAGCTGAGCTATTGTTACAGGAGATACATTGTTAAGTTTATGTGACGTCAGAGTTTGGATTTGCTTATAGTGCGGCAGAGGAGGTAAACTTCAAAATCTTATGGATCTCTGCGGTAGCACGTTTCCTCATAGTTGTTGTTGTTGTCAGTCTTCGTCTGCTCATCTTAATCGCTCAAGTGTGGGGCGCCTCTTATTATAGAGTTAGGATGAATTTAACGTCTTAGGAATTCTGATAATTGTTTCATAAACCTGATAATTGGTGATGTAAAAACACGTAATTCATTAAAGTAAAGTGAATCTGTATAATTATTATAATTACGTCGGAGATTATTGATACAATAAACAACAAGATGGTCTTATACTGCTTGGCTACAAAAAGACTCTAATCTTCGAAGGGATGTTTAGGAAGACATTGTATACGTATCTATATACGTATTATGATATTGATATAAGCGAACTAAATTAAAGTGGTGGGTGAATACTATAATAGACTAAATAATACTCAAGGGTTTGGTAGTTGTATACCGTTGAATTCGATCTAGGATTGTGAGTGATAGAGATATTTAGTTTGTAATTTCTATAGGGGGTAATGAGATACATGATGATAATTAGAATTATAATCAATACAGGTTTAGATAGTTTAATACGATAAACGATTTCTTTGTGGGCGATGGGTTTGGTTTTTGTAGTGCTCAACTAAACTATCAAACACATATTTAGTTCTGTTGGAATATGTATATAACGGCTGCGCGAGTGTTCTGGTTGTTAAATTATTTTTTAGAAGGAGTTTAGTCCGAGAGCGCCAGTAATAATAGTACTATGGGATATACATGAACATATATAGACTAGGTATTGGAACCTATGGATCTAAGGGGAATCGAAACCTCTGGTCCGAACCATAATGAAATGAGTATTTATTGGGAGTCGAGTTCGTGAATTGAATGAATTGTAGAGTATTAAAAATATAATTTATTCAATACTTCTTTAATTAATTTCTTTTCATGGGACGAGTATTTATTATGATATATTATTTTGGATTGTAGAATAGTAAGGATAGTGTATGGTCAATACTGATTATTAAGTATAGTACGTTGGTCGCTTTTAGCTGTCGATCTCAGATGTGTTAAAGAACTTGAGAGTTTGTCAGAGCTGAGGGAGTAACGTTGAAAAGTGCGATATAATTTAGATGCAGGGTGAGGGAAAAACGTTGGATAGAAATAAGAAAAGGTAGAGGTGACTGTGACATGTCATAGGCAGGAAGATCTTCATAAGGAGCATCATTTGTCAAGAGAATTACCAGACCTCTCGCCGCGACACGACTGGCATTTGGGTGCGTGTACACAAACAAAGTGACACAAATAGTATTGGAGTCAATACTATATATTAATATGTATGATGTTAAGGGCAAATAGCTCTTAGACACTTAAAACAAGAAATAATGTTGAGGCTATAATTTTAGTTTTGATTAAAAGGACGGATTTTTGAGAAGTGTAAGAGCTGGATAGGGCTAGATGGGTATCAAGATTTTGAATGTTCTACATTTATCTGAATAAAATCTGTTCATATGATAAGACATAATAAGATCCTATTTGTCAAGTGATAGGTATAACTGAGCATATAGACTAAAACATAATTGTGGACACTGCCATGAAAGTGAATATATTGAAGTAATTACATATGACACGAACGGCTATGAATTGTTATAGGGTTTGTTGCTCGCGAGGGAAAATGTTCTTAACTAGTGTAAGCCGGAAGAATGTTGTATTATAAATATCTCAAATCTAGATATGATACATTCCAGTCTTACGCTCTGCGCAATATGATAGTATTAAATCTTAGAGATTCGACTTTGATAATATCTATATTTATATATAATATTATAGATAGAGTGGCAGCGTAGTTCTTGACCAACTTTACTCAGGTGTTCTCGTTGTAGTTTATGAGGACTTTACTATAATATAAATGATGATTAAGACTAGAATAAGACGTTTGTTGTCTTTAAGTTATGCGTTGTATAGATAGTATCTCCCTAAAACGCAGATAGATTCGTCGAGAGGCTCATTAACGCTAATTATATAATTTATGTAACCAGAAACCTATATATTCGAAGAATGAAGCTGTACCACTTTTATCGAGCAGTGGTGAACTATCGCTGGGGATGCTATATTATATTACAGGGAGATTATGACAGAAAACTACATGATGAAGACGTTTGTATAGTCTCCTCGGGGATCCAACTGTCTGGAATATGAACCGGAAATCTTTGGTGTTAGTGGACGTCTTGCCATCACAATCCAAGAAGGGTCGTCAATAACTGATCTCGGCTAAAATAGCGATCGCAATGGAAGACTAGAGGGCATCGCATGCAGTGGGATGGTTGGTTTAACACGCTCTTCCGTTACGCAACCAGCATTTTAATGCATTTTAGATTGTGCCGGAATAACCGTTAACGTTTCTTCGAAGGACTGTTATATATATGTTGTGTCCGAATGAAAATACAGCATGTCCCTCTCAATTGCTTAAAAATAGCCTGAAAGCATATTAGTTTCGCGTTTTAGCGCACAAGGAGTTGAATTTGGAGAATATAATTATTTAATGGCTTGGGGGGCAGGTTGGTTACTGTTCAGAAGAACGTTATGTGTCGTCGCGAGATCGGAATGGGAAATTAGACGAACATTATTAAAACGATTTATGGAGAAACCGCTTGAATTTTTTTTATTTTTTCAACTGTTTTTCTTTCTTAGTTTGGATGAATTATTTAATTAATATTCATAATGATTTAATCTTTCAAGAACATGATGATTATCGGATGAATTATATATTTTAAGGTGTCTAACCTAAGTAAAGAAATTTCTTGAATAAAATACGCAAACTTATGGGTTTTTGACAGTAACTATCATAACTGTATACTTGTGGGTGGGTATTATCTGCTTACAATCGCTTTATTTGTTCTGTCTGCTAAGAAAAAAACAGCACCTAAAGATGATAGGAGTCCCACTTTCATAAACTATGGATTTCATGGGATGTATTGACGACTACGAATCATGCAATACGGTGGCCTATGTAATATTAAAATAAATTAATAGCGAAGTGTGCTCCGCCTACCGCAGGCGGGGGCCTCATCACGACGTCCTTTTATTTTTAGTCTTTTTACGTTTACTGACTTGTGCAGGTGCTTTACACTTCAAATATTACTTGCCTTCTCGTTAACCTTTACCGAGATACGGTCCGCAGGGGAGTTCTCACCTCGTTGTGTTAATACGATACACACTGTCATCTGCATTCGATAAGCTTATGAGGATAAAAAAGGGTTCTAGGTATGCTCATTAGAAACCTATACCAGAACAAACCATAGTACTAAATGAATCCATTTATTTCATTACAGACATGAGCGTCGGCCGTACGTTTGGTCACAATGCCCTCAAACGGCTGTCTTTCTTCCTACCAGTCATGTTTACTTTGGGCGTCATCTCTACTCTACTTATGGCTCTTGCTGTTATCTCCGTCAAGAACCTGGCCATTGGCGTCATACTCCTCATTGTTGCCATAAGTCAGGTAAGCCATACTAACATTATGTCACCAGTTAAGGGGATGGTCAGCGCGCTCACCTAGTGGTAAGTGATACTCCTGACCGTGACAGCTGCAATGTTGAAGACAATTCATAACAGTAGGTAGTCATTATTTTCCGTCAACACTGCCGTGCGCCTATCACCCGGGACGACAGATGCTAAGATATACCTGGTTTTACTAGCTACATACATATATTACAATTATGAAGTCAGCATATTAATTCTTACATCATTTAACGTGTATTTTCGTCCATGTGTTGCTTCTCACTCCGAGTGCTACAACGATCATAACTAACTATAAAAGACACAAAAAAATTTACAAAAATATCGACATATCAAAATAAATCGACCAGCCTCTAACGTTTCAATACAGGACACAGACTTTCATACACTATATATACGGGGACCTTAGTATTGACTTGTTTGCATAATAAGGTCTTCTCCCATAGAATGTTCCTAGTTTTCTAACGAAGCTATAATTGATGTTATATATATAGTTATATGTTTGTTTTGTTTTAATATTTCCAGGCTGTATCCCGACTATTCGCCGTAACTGCAGCTCCAGCACCGCTTGTGCATCTTCACCCTAGGGCTGAGTTACTGCCCTCTCCCGTGGCTGCTCCTTGGCCAGCGCCTGGTCCCCTTCTATCGCCGTGGGCCAGATCTGACGACGACGCAACAATTTCTGACTAGATAGAAGTGTCAGTTTATCATGAAATAAGAGCGCGAAACGACCAAATGTTTGAGCAAAACCAAAATTCGACTGTTGGCTTCAACGAGAATTCTGTGAATATTGCTGTATAGAATACAAATGGAATATTTTATAGGCGAAAATTTACAAAATTATCGTAGGAAACTACCTCGAATATGTTTGCACAATAAGGAAGAGAAATTGACTAATACTCAGTTACCTCGATTTGCATTTCAAACTAGCAGTTATATTTAAAATAAGTTTTATTTATTTTTGGTTATTAATTAACTTATTTACAATTGTCTGTCTCTCATGAAGCTGGTCATTCGTGGAAGATAGACGACGACCATATTACGAATATAGATTAAGTTTATATTTATTAAACATTATAAATTCAATGCACTTTCCTTATATTATTAAACCATTTTCTCTCATAGCTTTCTCCACGGGTTCAGGCATGTTTGTTAAAGTACCCCCCTACAATAACTGAGAACCAACATTATAAGGTAATCGTAGGTACTATCATAAAGAAGGAGTAAGAAATAGCAGATATGTGCGGGTAAGTGTAATTGAGCGCCAGTAATTACCCATTGTGAGGACTAATGCAGTTAACATTACTGTTATAAAGCCCAAGAAAGTTTCACAGAGGCATATTAAATTCACTCGTAAGATATCATGTGTGCAACTGTATCGCAGATGACATTTATTAATGCTTTTAAAATTACAGGCTGATTCAGCTTATTAATTTATTACCTTTTGTTAAGCAGTTATTTTCGGTTTGATGATATTTTGTTAGGAGAAGTGTAGGTTGACCCCCAAACCTAATGAACTGATGACCTGATTAAGGTGGCGGGTAGCAGTTGGATGTCGACTTCTGGGGATGGATCCGCGTGGATTGATTCGTTCAGCAGTGGACGTTTTAGGCTGTTATGATAATGGAGAGGAACGAGATACAATATATATGATTTTAATGCTAGGGATACGACCTATGAGGCGATCGATCAAGCAAGTGGTTGCAGCTACCGGCACAATACACACCATATAAGGTAAATTTTATTATACCTTCACTGCTGGACACGGATCCCCCCATGTCGGCGCCAGATTATCCGGTTTCGCTTTACTCATCCAGCCTCCACTAGCAATCTTTCCCATATCGTCTTTCCATTAAGCTGTAAAGCGACCTACACCACGCTTGTCTTATAAACTCTAGAACTCGTTTGCTCCATCGGTTCTGCGACATTCGTGACCCGTCCATTGCCAATAACTTACTGATCCAGAGAGCAACATCAGTAACTTTCTTTCTCTTATAGATAACATCATATATTACTTCACACTTAAGAACATTGAGATCTAAAGAGTGATTCTTACATAGCTCGCTGCATTGCCCGTTGAGTGACTTTGAATATGCCTAAGCTGCGTCCATTTTGCCTTTAATACGTTGGACGCCATGGGGGTCAACTGTTGGGCGAAAAATAATAGAAATTCCATTGTTTCTGGTTTCATGGCAGACAAAGGAATTTCGGAATCGTTAAAAATATTATTCGTACTTCGCGGATATAAACTTGGTTTCGTTAAAACATGACGCAAAGGTAGCGACTAACTGAAGTGGCGGTCGGCAAACCTAAACAAACAAGTCATTTGATGGTTAACTTTAGAAGTTGGTACATACATTATTGGTAATAATTTGGTGTGGAATGAGGATAATTGCAAATATGTTTTTCGTAATCCAAATAAAAATATACTTTTTTGGATATTGATGTTTGAGTTTGAGTTTAGTTTTCTTATAACATTTACAAAATAAATCGTCATTGACAAAAAGAAATTCAGATCCTTAATTAAACTAGTTGCTTAAATTAATGGGCTAAAATGGTTTTTCGTTCAGACACTGACGTTGCGTCAAGTAGTAGTTTCACTGAATATATTTAACACTGGAGAAGATTTGTCAGGATAAAAATTAATTTTAGTTGTATTACTAGTTTGAGATGAATTAGCAACTAAATAGCCTTGTATTTTAAAATCCATCTAGAAATGTTGTTTAATGGTTGTTAACTTCAAAGTCACAAAGACATTTTTTTCAATAATGGGCTATTTATGGTAATGAACTAGTCAACACCAAAAAACAAGTCAGATAATGTCATTTTCCGTGCTAATTATTACTTTAATGGGATTATAACACAAATTGAGACTGATTCCTTATTATTTAATTAAATATAAGTCAAGTTTACTTCCAGTAAACAAGTAGTACCTTCTACTCAGAAAATTTTCCTGTCTTCTGGTCTGGAAATAATTTCCAATTAAAATGTCTCGTAATTAGATTTCCAAGTTGAGATTATTGATCAACCTGTCATATATGAATAATAAATTTAATTACTCCAGATTAATGACCTTTCTAAATTTCTCCAGGACAACGCCCTAATTTCTTCTGTCTATTATTGAAAAAATCATTTTATATTTACAACATTACATTATTCGGTAACTAAAATATATTACACCCTAAACACTTAAAAATAATAAAAAATTAAAACTAAAAAATATAATTAAAAGAAGTCCCTTTCGGCAAAGTTCCGAAAATACTGGCAGCGTTACCCCTTTGGATTGCCAGACTGATTCTTTGACCAAGGTAGCTGCCAGATCTTCGGTCACCTGTGATGTCGACTAACCTTTTGGAAATCTCTTTGAAAAGCCTCAAAGCACTAGGACCCCACGGACCAAGGGTCTCGACACCGAACGGAACAAAATCATATTCGGAGCCCAGACACCTGTATTTGCATGCTTTGGCTTTTTCGGCCGCTTCACAAACCGCACCAGCTCTGTTGATTGTACCATGTAGATGGGAAGGGGCCAGCGTGTCTGCACAAGTTGCATCCCATACTAGCACCCGGCCCATCCTCCATGGAATCAAACTCATGCCATCCGGCCTTTTGCCATCGTCTCTTGCAATACCAGTCGGCTCAAGTAGACTTGGCACGTTGACGGTGGCAAGAGACCGGCATATGACATCGTTAAGTGCGGCATGTCTCGAGAAGCGACCTGCTTTTTTGCAAGACAGACCGTGATGTCCAGCTGGTCGACATCACTGCCGCAGGGACATATATGTGGAGCGCAGACCGGAACCCCCAGCCGCAGACAGGTTGCGATTCGCAGCGTGTCAGGCTCAAGAAATTTCCTGTTTTTGACGAAGGGTGCGCGTGAAGCCAGTAGCCGGCTTCAGAAGCACCTAAGGCCAAAAGCCTGGCACGCGCCGTATCCGTACTACAGCTTAAAAGATTTTCATAATTTATTTTGCAGATAATGCTGTCCCAGCTCCGCTGTGAGTTTGGTGATTCTGGAAAATTTTGGCCTGGGCATGCAATTATGAAAGCGTTTCTAGCTTCATCCATGCCAGCAATCTCAAAGTTTGAAGGCGATCCCCTTAAAATTTTACTTATGAGACTAGCTGAACTGTGGACAGAAGAAAGAAAAGCTGGTAAAGCGATACTGGAAATTTTGCGAATCCCTAAACCACCAAAACGAATGGGTAGGGATGCTTGGGTCCAAGATTGCTCGTTAAGCTGCATATTAAGAACAGATTCTAAGCTCATTTTGATTAGATCGTCTATTTGTGTCGAGAGAACTAAGTGTTATTAAAAATTAAATGTGTATTATTTAAATTAAAATATCGCATATATTATCGCTTCGTAATTATTATTGAGGTATCGATGGTATGGCCGATAGTACGTTAAGTACCAAATAGGTATTTAAAATCCATCTGTTTATTACCTAACACTGCGACTTCATGGCTAATTATATAAACTTGTCATAATTTGTGTTATTGTTAACAACACCATCTATGGGTGTCAAGTGTTCTTTATACAGGATGCTTTTACTCTAGTAAAAGCATCCTGTATAAAGAACACTTAACAATAGCGTTCTGCGTTACAATTAGCGGATTTGCGATACTTTTCCTGTCGCTTTTATATAAGAAGAGCTATTCTCGGAGAGTGATGACCTATCTTAGTAATGCGTTAAAATTTCCGAACAACCTGATTGATTTATTTTTTGACCTACTACTTACTATAATTATGGCCAACATATCGAATGGACTACGTAACCGTCTACAATAAAATGTCTCAAACTACATGACTTACAGGCGGATCAATAATCAGATGTTGAAGCCACAGCCACCACCATCCTCGTCCGAGGGATGGCACTAAGACTAGGTTTGAGCCCCAGTTGGTGCCCGTAGAGTCGTCCTTCAGCCTTCCTCGAAAGGGTTTCCGTAAGCGGTCTCCAGCCGCAACCGGAGCCAATCATCGGCTAAGATTGTCCCGCTATTTACACCGGTGACGTAGTTAAGGCCATTTGCGGCCAAAACTAAATTACATTTAAAAAAGACAAACATCAAACTAAAATCAAATCACATTGTATGGAAGTTTAAATTCCTTTCACATTCTACAAAAACACATAATGTTTCTAACATACCTATAATGAGTAATGAATATGGGATATAGTAGCAAGTTAAATTACGAGTCATATTTTTTATATTTAAGTATTGTTTAGTCCGTATGATTACCGATCTTATCTTAGTTTCTCACCACAGTACAAAACTACTCATTATAAAAAAAACTATACAGATTACGTATTTATTTTTAATTTTTCTACACCATTGTGTTTGTGATAATCGCGTCAATTACAATTCATTCGATACAATGCAACTATCTTTTAATTGTGACACTAGTCGGTCGGTGGTTTAATTATGTGTTAAGAAAAGTTTGCAACTAAGCATAATTAGTCTATTGGAGGCAAATACGATGCTCTTATGGTGAAATAAAACACCGTGAGGAAACCTGCGTATGCCTACGAAGAAATTTATACGTTGTGCGTGAAGTCGACGAATGCGCACTGGACCCGCGTGGACGACTGAGGTCTATACACCCTATACGGGTAGGCTCGTGTCCCTCGATGGGGACGTTCAATAAGCTGATGATGATGATGACAGGTAAGTGGTTTTTGTCACGATTATTATCATTTTGAGCCTATAAGGTACCACTGCAAGGTACGACAAGTCTTCCTGCAAATCACAATATGTCATAACGTATCGGTGGATATTAATGAATACTATCCTAAGATAAAAGCTGGGACCGACGACAATTGATCTTCGAGGTAGTTTGAACGTATTGAGTTTTAGACAAAGATGAATATAAAGATTTTTCCACGATTTTTCACAAATATGCGCCATCAACCGGCGGCGTTTTCTCGAGACAAAAAAGAGAGAAGCACAGTATTAAAAATAAAAGATAAAAGAGCGTATTAAAAAGGCCGGCAATGCATTTCAGTGCCCTATGATATTCCAAATGTACATGACCGACGGTGTCATTTACCATAATTATTAGTTTGCCTTCTATAACTAAAAAAAGTTGCGGATTGTATTTCGACGAGTCAGTGGAGTTAACGGAGACCAAGAGTCTACCTTTCCCTATCTTTCAACCATTGATAATTCCACGATATCACCGTTCTTATGAACGACTATAATATATTCATATGCTCAGTTATTGTGCGAGTTTGGCCACTGTTTTGCGCATTATTGCGAAGTCAAGACACCGTTATGGGAAAATTTCACCATGTGTCGTATGAGAATGAAAGTTGCCTTGAAAATGAAACTCAGTTGATATTATAAAACCAGTTAAAGTGAACAATTGTTTGATGATTCATGGGAATGTTTCCTAAAAATGGAAAAGTCTACGCATCCTGTGTGTAGTCAGGTTTATAAGAACATATAGATTGTCATTGTTTTATATACAAGCATCTTATACAAATCTTATGTATGAGTGACTGTAGATTCGCATATGAATGCAAATTCCTGGGTACCTCAATCTGACAGTGTGTGTAATGGTTATGGAATCAGCTGGTGTTCCGGATTCAATTCGCAAGAACAAACATTTTATATTGGTCTGGGTGATTTTTCTCAAAGTTGTATATATTTATAAACAGTTTATACTTTGTTAAGGGCTCTTATTACAGACTAGATATGTTTATTTGTGACCAGTTAGCACTATGTAATATCTGAGATGAACTTATTTTATATTACGAAATGAACGTCACTGTCCGTTCAACCGTGATACACGTGCCCATGCTCTCATGGGAAGGCGTATTAGGAAGACCAAAAGCAAAATATTAATACTTATAATTTTCCGTTGACACTGCCTTTTATCCGAGACGACAGTTGTTGGGCTCCTCACTTCCAATATTTTCAGTTCCCTTCAGCCGTGGGTAACACTGAAATGTATATCAATAACATTTTTTTCACAGAATGATATTAGACTGAGTTGGATACTTACCTATAGCTAGGTTTTCTGGTCATAATGAACTGCAATGTGCTTTATAATACAGTAGAAATGTTACTGGTCAGTAAGACTATGACTAAAAAAGAATAAGTTTCGACGAACAATTAGACTGACTTTTGACACTGAAGCACAGAGACTGCTTTTATTATTTTTATTAAAATATAATGATATAGACTTTAAAACTGGAGTTCATGTTTTCTTTTACATGTACTTTAACTAATGCTGCAAAATTTATTGACTTCAAAATAACACTAACAACAATAAAACAGCAACATGTAGCCCATTGAAGGTCATCAAAATTGATAGTAATGCATGACAGAAGTTTGCAGTTATACTGAGTAATTGTAATAAGGCACTTCAGTGGGTACCCAATTTATTTCATTAGTTCTGTAAAATTGCTTTAAGTATTTAGAAATATTACTCGCCAAGCCCCTGTTTCAAGTCGTTGACTGTTAAAATCAGACACAGAACGTTTATTGTATACGCCTGCTCCCGGCATCCGATTGACGAGCTGTTCAAGAGGTGAAAAGTCAAGAGTATTACTTGACCTACAATCATTTGTCACCAATACACCTCCCTATTGCAGATCAAAGCCAAGTGTTATTTTAGCTACTCTTATTGTTAACACGCCACATAAATAGGGTAGGTCTTCTAGAGTAAGTCCAAAGTGGAGAAAAAAATATTTTTTTCGGAATTTCTGTTGGAAGTTATGGTGACTTAACATGTGAACAAAAATTTAAACAGCATTTAGAGATCTTTTTTGTCTTACAAATAAAAGCAATTTCTTTTTTGTTTTGTTTGTACAAAAAGAAGATCGATCCCCAACTAGAAGGTTCAGTATATCTGGTACCAATTTTTCTCATAATATATATTTTGTATTCATACTAACCATAAAAAAGTGTTGCCTCGTCGGAGGGGCAAGATAACAATCAGTTACCTCGTGCTGTTTAAGTTAATATTACGGCGTTGTATTTAACCGTTTGTTTGCATGCATATTATTAAACATATAATTATGCATATGCATAATACAGTGTCTTTAACATAACGTCGTTTCGTTTAAGTAGGTAATTATCACGTAAACCTATATCATTATATTAACTAGATAACAAGATGGCAACTTATTACTACATTTATACCACCACTAATTACACATTTACTATATGTAGAATTTGCTGAAGTAAGGATCGGTAGATAGGCTGTGTAGATTCAGAAGCTTGGCTCTACTTGAGCTCTGACAGATTTTTCACAGCGCAAACCTTATGTGATCCGTCTTGGCAACATTTTACATAAAATGTTTTGGTAAGATATTTAATTTTTAGGTCAATCTGCTAAAATTTTTTGGATAAGTTAAGATCTACATATTTCATTATGTTTTTTATATAAAAACTGTATTTTTTTAATTTTAATTGTAAATTAAATAATACTCCGAAACAATAAGAGATAGCAATAAAAGTTTTAGAAATATGTACAAAAATATATATGGCTCTTCTAAACAGGTAATAAAGACTAAGAGCAATTATATCGTAAGTTAAAATAGCACAGTGCGTTTAAGAATGCAGTCAGTGCATGAATTGTACGTTCACATTCATAATTATACATTTCATAGCGTAACTAAGAGTTGCTTTTATACTTTAGGCTGGAACCATTTACGACAGCCGCGATGGCGCGTTAATGAGATAATTTATACTCGAATAATTAAATCATGGACAACGGTAAGATTTCGGGTACGAATTCCAGACAGGGGAGATCTTTTTTTGCGTAAACAGTTTCACAAAAGAAGTAGTGAGAGCAGGTAGCTCTTAAATCTTCACAAGTAGCATCTCAGTAGATGCCGCTCCAATTTAGCTGATAGCTTGGTGGATAATTCTTAGTTTTTGCGGACGGCTCTCACAGACACAGGGCCTTGACAGACATATAGCTTTGGCAAATAAGGCCTCGTCAAATAACCCTTGGTCTCGGCAGATAACTTCTATTCTTTGCAGCCGGCTCCCAGCCTTGGCAGGCGATTAAGGTTTGTAAATATAAATCCTTTGCTCGTATGTTTTGATTATAAATTAACTTTCGCAAGTTATTATTGGTACTAATCAAACTTTAGTCGAAAGGTACTCAGTTGGTAGCTAATATACATAATCAAAAGATAACAAAGGCCTTTGTAAAGCTTGATTCACAATAAAAATGTATGATGGCAGTCAAGTTTATATGACTTACAGAAAGCTTTAGGAAAAGGGGTTACAAAATATGATCTTTAAATAAATATGAAAAATGAAATATGTTTTGCAATATCCGGTATATAATTTGCAAGGCCGGTATTTAACAGGTATTACAGTTGTTTGTGAGAGGGTGAACTGAACTCGGCTTTAACTCCAAGCCCAATTAAAGAGGTAACAGCGGAGAAAATCACCTTCAATTAGAGTGACCACCTGCCGAAAAAAAATCTAGTAGTACAATGCATATTTTTGATAGCGAAAAGTTATGTAACTACAAATTTATTGATATCCATATAATATATTGATAAGCCACCAAGCTATCGATTATTGAGTTACTACGATATTATCTAACCTATCGCAGTTATCTGCGTGGTAAAGGTTTCCCCCATTTTATGCTAGATATCTCTTTTCACTTTAGCCTTCATCACCTACCTATTGAGATTCAGCCTATTGGGTCAGACAATGGTTTACACTACGCTTGTTTAAACACGGTATCTACCTATTTATTTTATTATGTAAAAAATGGGTAAACATAGAAGTGCAGTTGCACTTTAGTAATTTGTCAGATTTCAAAGATATGAACTACCTCCCGAACCAGTGGTAGCTTCATTTGACATTCATAAGTGTTCTTTAAGGACCTAAACTGAATAAACACTTTTCATTTTCATTTTCAAACAATATCCATTTGCCTGCCTGACTCGACTTCTGCAGAAAATAACAGCTTTCCAAAAATAACATACTTATAACGGGAGACATAGATAAGATAAGATACCCACACTTCAGAACCATACGGCCTCATTTACCCAGTGATCTGTCCCAAAAATGTTTTCTTATGTTACCAAGTGTACAGGACGGTCAAGACGGTAAGCTTGACGGTAAATGATACGCCTGACCATAACAGAGTGGCATTGATTGAGACGCACAATTGATACACGGTAATTTTACTAGCTACAGTGCCCTCATCCCGAAACACAGAAGTGTAAAACACTTCTATTTCACGGAAAGATATCTTGCATTACTAGACGACTCATTACCGAATCTACAACCTAGTATTTTTTTACTTTATAGCGGGCAAACGAGCAGACGGCTCATCTGATGATAAGAAGGCTCTCTTCTTGAAGAACGCCAGGTCGTATCGCTCAGGGAATAAGTCAAATGGTAGCTTATTCCACAGTTTTGTCGTCCGAGGCAAGAAATTACGACAAAAACGTACTGTCGAGGACTTTTATCTAGGTGGTGAAGATAAAATTTTGAGTTTTGCCTTGAAGTACGGTGGTGGAATTGTATCCGTTTAAAAGTACTTTTAGATGTATACAAACAAATAAAAAAGAAAACACATTTGAATCTACAACTCTAAACATAAAGCTGCTACGAAATGGTACAGGTACTGTACATAATGTATTATTGTTCTAAACACAGTCATACCAAATCCTATAAAAAGTGTACCATTACCATGATTACCTACTGGTTATTTTATTATTCATTCAATTTCATTTAAAGGATAATAACCTCAATAAATGTTAACGACAAATACATTGTAATGAAGTGAAAGAAAACAAATGCTTTAATGTATGAAAGTGCATTTACTTAATTAGAGTCATGTGTAAAACTTACCCGCTGCATCTGATAACGTTGCTTTTTATTACGCCTACATACAAGTGCAACGACCGTCACATTTACTTTACACATTTGCATAACTCTGGCATGAGTGATGTTTATACACCAGTTTTATTGGAAAACACGTTTTTTCGATATAATCATATAAGGCCATAAAGGACATAATTGACAATAAAGCCGTATAAGTTATTATCAAGTGAAATTTAATCGTTACTGAATTCTTCAAGAACAGAGTTCCATTTTCGAAAAAATTAAACATATCCACCAATCACACCACACATCTCATGGTAAGCGGCAAAAATCGTAGGACGTCCGCCATATTGGATTTAAGTCATGTGACAATTTGTTTCGTATACCTGACAGCAAACCCTTTGTTTGATACCCATATCATGGGGGTGCTTTTTAAATATCCTGTCCGCCATATTGGATTAAAGCACGAGACTATTTTTTCGTATTCCTGACAGCACAGCCTTTGATTTGATACCCACATCAGAGGGGTAGATTTAGAACTGGCTGTTTGCCACCACTATATGTGGTGCCAGTCCGCCATCTTGGGGAGGCCGCCATATTGGATTTGTATTGACGTTTCTTAGCTAATCCTGAATTGTCATCAGATCTCAGAGCATGTGCAAAATATCATCCTAATTAAAGACCGGGAAGTGGGTCAAATTAAGATTCCAAAATATAAAAACTAAAGCTCTTTACGGCTATACTGTATTACGATTACTATATGGTCGAATTTATGGTCAATAGCTTATGGCCAGTATTATAAATAGAAAGGGGTGAAATCTTACTGAATTGAGGCTAGGCATCCTATCTCGATTTAAACACTAGTTTCTAACCAGTTTGCACCAACGTATAACCATACAATAGTTATATTAATATTAATCAGACATGTTTTACGCAGAAACTTAAGAATATGCAAAGCCTCTACATGATTACCTTCCAACATATGGAGTTAATTACATTTTTGCTTTTAAATAAAGTAAGTGGTGACTGCAGATCAAATATTATATAAAATAGAATAGAATTAATGATAAGTTACTCATGTTGTCAGTAACAAAACTTAAAAGGCTGCTTATGCTAATCGTGGAAATAATGGCAAAACTCTTAACTATGTGTGACGACGCTCTATGTCCAGCAATGAGCTGAGACCAGTTAGTAATATAAGCGAATAGGTAGATAAAATATATGGTTTTATCTCATTTGGGAAAAAATAACAGGAAATCCATCTCGTCGGTTGGGCAGAATTTTCATTCACATATCATAATGACATTGTAGTGTGCTCGTGCTTTTGATATTGTAACCTTTCAGTGACGTGTTAAGGTTAAAATTTAAATGAATAATTTTATATTACAAATAACAATAACTTTTTATTTTAAATTACCTATGTGTAGTTCGGTCGGTGTGTAGGTCGGTCAATTTTTTGGTTGACGTTTCTTCATAATTGTTCATAGTTAGACTATTGTTTATGTAGGATTAATATTATGTAGTATCGATACCATAATGGAAAGAACAATATTTAATTTTATAAACTGTTTATTTTTACCGGGATATCTGGCTCAATAAGGGGGGCACCATATACCATGGACATATCCAGCTGTGGACTGCGATAAGCTGAAGAGAGAGAGAGAAAAACTGTTTTTACATTATTATCAATTTTATGTACGGATTAAATGGCAATAAAATTTAATTTAAGGTACCACTGATGTCTACACTACCATTGACATTTAATGTAAAAGATTGAAATATAATTATTAGCATATCAGGCTAGTTTATGTATTAAAAAAAAAACTACGAGTATTTATCATACCTTTATTATTTACCATGAATATGTTTATTAGTTTAGCAAGCTGACGTTGACGTTCTCATCATAGCTTAAATTAACACATTGCTCAGTACGCTTACTTATAAATGAAAATAAGATAACAAGTTGTAATGATACCGCAAGTCAACTCTGAATGTTTGGTGCATTTGATCGGGTAAATGGCTCGAGTGAGAGGGGCGTGCGCCCGCGCTTCCACACTCTAGAAAGACACCACAATGCGCGCACCACTGTTTCTCTGGTACCTCTGTGCAGTGATTACTGTGTTCGCAGTTTGTGATGCAACAGTGCACGAAACTCCAGCCCGAGGGAATAATGTGGACAATAGAATTGAACTGTACGACGGCGTCAGCGTCAAGATCCCCCGGGAAAACGCCACAGGCAGAATTCTGTCGCTGGAGGTTGATATGAACAGGAGTGTTGGCGAAGGTTAGTGTCTTTGATCTAGTAATTGTATGAAATTTTGTGCTTTTATTTCGATAAGTAGTAAACATTTTCCAATGAATTTTAACGAAAATTTTTTTACAAAATTTTATAACCAATCCAAGATAATATTAATTTAAAAAAAGGAACAGTTAAATTTCAACGTGTTCAATTACGTTTGCCGTGATATAATTATATATTGATTAGACTACCTAGATCATTTTAAGTTGTAGGTATATATAATCAATAAATCTTATTCCACTCCTGATTACATTCTATTGATAAATGTTTGGGAACTTTATTATTCTTGATTTATATAAATGATCTACCTTATTATACTCAAAACCTATGTGAAACTGTATTATTTGCTGATGATACATCTCTTATATTTAACGTGGATAGACAAAAAGAAACTTTTGACGATGTAAATACTACACTTTCTCAGGTATTACATTGGTTTACGACCAATAATTTACTTCAAAACTCTAAGAAAACTAAATGTATTAAGTTCACAATGCCTAATGTAAGGCAGGTAGATAATATCATCACTTTGGATGAATGACCCATGGAAGTAATAAATTCAACCGTTTTCCTAGGTATAAAATTAGACGCAAAATTGCAGTGGGGTCCGCATATTGCGGCTTTGGCAGGGAGGCTTAGTTCCGCTGCATATGCTGTAAGGAAGATAAGAAGTCTCACTGATATTGAGACATGACTGTATATTTAGCTATTTTCACAGCGTGATGTCTTATGGTCTACTTTTGGGGGTCTGCTGCTGATCTACAAACAATTTTTGTATTGCAGAAAAGAGCTATCCGTGCCATATACGGTCTTAAATCACGTGACTTAAGGGAATTATTGAAACAAATAATATTTAACATTGTCTCAGTACATTCTAGACTGCGTCATCTATGTACACAAAAATTACATGTATTTCAAAAAGTCAGATAATCATAGTTTGAACACTAGAACAAACACAAACTTGCCGTTCCAAATCTTAGATTGCATAAGGTTGGGAAGTCATTTGTGGGATTAAGCATTAAAATATTTAATAAGCTACACAAAATGTATTGATTTACCGCAAGTTTAAGTCTAATGTAAAGATTTTATAAAAACTATTATATATGATAAAAACTCATGACATGTTGATTTCCACGCCTGCACTACTTTTGTTTTGTTTTTGTTATCATCTATTTATAGAAATTATGCTTTAGGATAATAAATTAATGCATACGGGATAGTTTCCAATGTCGTTCTTTATTAGGAATAAAGTATTGAATATTATAATAAACGCTTTATTATACCAAGGTATGTTCATTCTATCATCAACATCATCACAGCTTAATATGTCCACTGCCGAACGACGGCCTCCCCTATCCTAATGATATTTTGAATCGATATAATACATTGTGTCAATCGAATACATTTTGTCCATATGTTATGTCCTGTTTATTATCTATTAGTCGTATTGTTCCATTTAAAACAACTTAATGTTAATTATTTCGCCACAAGCCCTTATTTTTAAAAGAAATACTACTAATAAATAAAACTAGCGTTGTTTTTTTTCTATATATTTTATATGTACAAAAAAAACAACCGAATCAGCTAGTACTGATATAACTTTATGTTAAACTTATTAAAATAACATGCAAAAGTATGTAAAAAGAAAATAACTTTCTTAATAGTTTTATATAACCATATGAAAATATTACAGTGCGCGTTTTACTTTGATTAGGTAATTTAAAGGGAAAGATATGTTCTCACCTAGTTTCAAATTGTACATGACTTGAAGTATAAATGTGAGTACTTCGTACTAGAGTAGAATTTTAATAGCACATTAACAGGTTAGTATCTGATAGTATCAGTAAAACAAAAATTGGCCTAGTAAGAGTCGGTTTCGCCCATTAAGGGTTCCGTAGCAGCAAGTACCTAACATAAAATATAATAATTATTATTTAATTTGGCACCTATTATAGATTTATTATGAGAAAATAATGGTCCACCGTTAATGACGCATAAAAAACTACTGATTATATTAGAATCAAATTCGTTGTTAGTTTTCATGGTAACGTTTTTCTAGGTTACTAAGATACTTACATGTTAGAAATGATTCATTAGTAGTAACTTGTATTGTATTCTGTTATATTCAATGAAGTAAAACATACGAAAATGTTAGATCGCGTACTTTTTAACATACTCGTATTAAGCAGTTGTGCACCTGCAACTGCTTAATACGAGTATGTTAATAATATATGATAATTCTACCTATATACCTACATAGGTAGAATTATCGTAAATAAAGCAACAAATCGATTGCTCACCGATAATTTACTGATAAATGTCATGTTTTTTTAAGAATAAGTTTCACTCGTTACTTTTACTTTCGGTCATTTAAATGAACAGAGACTGGAGCATAAGACATGTATATCTTGTTCTACGTCTCTGAACACTTTCTCGATTGATTTAAAGTTTACAAACATGACAATACAAGAGTAATTCTAATATTACATACTTCCAGTTTAAAAATTATTATTTGTTTTCGATATTTGAGCAAATGTTTTAATACCTTATTGACGCAATGCCCAAATATTTGTTATTCTATATATATTCATAGGATTTTGACATAAACCTCCAGACCCCGTTTTAAACCCCTGACGGAAAAGACAATAAAGTTTCGAAAATATTACCAATAAAAAACTCCTTTGTAAAACAGTTGAGTACTTCAAACAGAAAACAACCTCCCCAATTAAGCCTAGTCGTTAAGGCGTTTGGAACATGACGTTACCGTGTTAACAGTAAGCCACGAAATAGGTAGACTCAGAACTATTTCTTAAACTAGGTATTCGTAATATAAAGGAGATGCTAACCGACTATCATAAAACATTATTATCAGCCTAAATTATAAGGAGAGATCACTTTTAACTAAACGTTGCGAAGATCGCGCAAGATCTATCTACCTAGAGTAAATGGAACCTATTTCCTAAAAAAAAATGATAACGGAATCAAAGCGATCACGCAAGCCTTTTTGGCTTTGTGTACTTAGTAGTAAAATAACCTCATTAGGTTTAGTATATACCCCTCATACTTATTTATCATGTTAAATTAAATTTCTCTCAATGTTAATTCCGACTTGTATCCCGTATGAATTGTCCTTGTCACAGCACTGCAGCATTTCGTGGCAGCTTTTGCTACTGCTACGAAGGGTTAGTAAGAATTTTCTAAGAATTTTCCAGAGTTTACGATGTTTTCGACCCGGTTTCAAGAAATATTGACTAAAACATTAGAAAAGTAGCTGAGGTACATACCATGTATTTTATCCCGCCAAAATATTTCATATAATATCTTGCCAAGACGACCACATAAGGTTTGCGCTGTAAAAAAATATCAGATCTCTGCAGAGCCAAGCTTTTGAATCTACACGGCCTAACTCTACCGACCCTTTACTTTAACAAATTCTACATATCATGCCTGCGAACAGACACAAAGGTTGTGCGTGAAATCGGCCAATCTGCACTGGGCCCGCGTGGACGACTAAGGCCTATACACCCATTACGGGTAGACTCGTGCTCTTCGATAGGGACGTATGAGCTGTTAATGATGAACAAGTCAGTATAAATATTTATCAACAAAGATAAAAAATCAAGCTTAAAACGACCAACTATAGGCCTTTCCACACTGTTTCGTGTTTTAATTTTAATTTCTCTCTACCATTCTAAGGTCTTAAATGCACTTTATGCTCCTTTTGAGTACTGCGTATCTGTGTGTGGGATAGGGTTTTCCAACCTATTGTTAAAATAGAAAAGGTTGTTTCGATATTTATTTAATTAAATAATGTTAGCAACTGTACATACAAGCCGTTTCAAACACCGTAGTCGTTCTGCACCAGTGCTTTTGTCACTGGTAAATTCGTAACGCATCACCGTGTTAATGAACTTGACTTAACAGCAATTCACGAAGTTTAATTCCTTTGAAATTTAGCACGTGTCTAATGGCAAATGGCAGGAATAGAGTAATTTAACAGAGGCAATAAATATGCCATGCATTAATGTTTCCAAAAATAATCACCATTTAGATGTGACAGAGCCATTTGGTTAGACTAGGAAACGTCAGTCCTTCGAGGAATTTCAATTAAGATGGTTTCGTATCACGAATTTTCAGTCCGAACAATAAAGTCATTCGTGTCTTTTATGTGGTTATTCATTTACAAGCTGAAAATTGGTAAAATCGTTCAAATCATAATTATGAAGAAAATGTCAATTTTTTTCCATATTCACGACCCATTTGCTTTAATGGTTGAGATGTCGGCTACTACTAAACCTGTATACGTATTTATTGTTTTTTCAGAACCCTTGGTAGCCGACGTCTCAACCATTACACCAAATGGTTCTTCAAACTTTTGTATGTTAAAAATTTTATGTTAAAACTCAAATGTTTTTCTTCTAACTCTTTAAATCCGTAATTGTAATTGTTATTGCTGCTTTTTAAAGCCTATTTCAAAACAATGCAAGGAAGAGCAGCGTCTCATGATACATATGCTTAAAAGGAGTCACTGAATACATTTAATGTTACGGTGTTATAAGCACTTTAAGTTAATTACAGACCTTGTTATACTAGACATAGCAAATACCCATGATGGATTACTGCCGGTATTTGCTCTTGTTTTGGTTCAAACTGCAAATAGAAAGCTGCTTGTTTTTAAATATTCTCGTGTCTAAAAATAGAACACGTTTCGTTGATAATTTCGTAAACTAATTACGTTTTGCTCAATCAAATTTGTTTTCGATCCGACGCTCTTACGGTGAAGGAAAAGATCGTGAGGAAACCTTCATGCACGCCTGCGAAGAGATTCGAAGGTTGTGTGTGAAGTCGTCCAATCCGCACTGGGCCCGCGTGGACGACTAAGGCCTAATCACCGTATACGGGTAGGCTCGTGCTCTTCGGTGGGGACGTTTAATGAGCTGATGATGATAAAAAATTTATTAGATAGTCACAACAGACCAAATGAAACAGACGACATAAACATAGTCTTCTATATATCAAGCTGATAGCCAGATTGATGACCTGTCTACCATGGTATTTGAGTTTCTAAAACGCATTAAATTTCTGTAACAACCGCCATATTGGCAGCTGGGACCAAACATGTGCCTTTTCGGACAATCGGGTGGTTCAACTTCCTAAGCAAGTTGAAAATAGTGCACAAAGTTACGTTCACCGCAGGAGATTTCGGAATCCCAGTTTTGCTAGAGCTTTGCTACAGTGCATAGGCGTTTTGAAAGATTTTGAGGAAAGCGATGGAACAGTTTGTTTGGGGCAAAATGGAGAAGTTAGTTGTCCAGTTACGATATAAGAATGAGAGAATGATAATAGTATGCACTTTCTCATCATCAGCTCATTAAACGTCCCCACCGAGGGGCACGAGCCTACCCGTATAGGGTGATTAGGCCTTAGTCGTCCACGCAGTGCGCAGTTTTCCTCACGATATTTTCGTTCAAGTAAGAGCGTCGTCGAAAAAAAAATTAAGTACCAGAGCTGTACAATTGGGACTTTGTATGTGTAGTAAATCTATTAATGATATCATATCCTGAGACTATAAACTTTCTAGTACATCGGAAACCAACTCTATGAGAGTTCAGAAATACGACGAAACACTTAGAGAAAAGGTAGTTAAGTGCCCATGCGCTTCGCTTGGCTCGTCTTGGCAGATATAATTTCTTCTAAAAAGTAAAATCATTATTATTTTAAAAGACTGTAAAACTAAGATTGAATGGAATTTGACCGATATATTTTACATAAGAGACAGGATTAAGGCAGGGATCATATATTTGTATAAAATTTCAACAAACAGAGAGAGTATTTCAATGAACTAACAACATGAAAATATCGATCGAAGAGCCAAACAACCTCCTTAAAAAAACAATTTACGTAATCACACATGAGTCAAATACAGATTTCATTAATTTTAAATTGGATACCACGTAGAAGTCAATGCCCGATAAATTAAAATGTTTATATATTACATAAAATTACGTCTGGAATAAATCATTCATTCATTATTTGTAAGCGACCCACATAGCCCGAGACGAAATTGCGTTCACGACATCCTATTGCGCAAGTTTGATCAGAGAACCGGTGCGGTGGCTTCCTTCGCGGCGGTGTAAGCTTTTTTGTCTTATTTCCAACTCGTGAAAGTGGAGAAATTGCGAACACACAAATAATCAGAGCGTCGACGGTAGACTGTATAAGTGTGGACGTGGACAATCAGACGGCGGGCTATTAATACCGCTAACCAACCTTATCGATGGAAAGTAAACATCGGCTTTTACCGGTTTGTAGAAGGCTAGAATACTGCTAATCATAGACAATGTTATTCTGTATATATAAAGGTAGATACGCCACCCGTGCCTCAAAAAGGAACTGCCAAGGAGAATACAATTTGTATGCTTTTGTTTAGGTAAATATACGCTCATTCGAAATATGTGTATGTGTGCTGTCGCTGCATTCGGAACACTTTTTTCGATTTTTTTGTGGGTATATCACGAATCTATACTTTTTACATCATTGATCATAGACTGAATAATTAACAGTTTCCTTAGGTTTTTAAAAATAAAAATTAACGAGACTCCACGTTGATCTGAACTTAAATTGAATTAGAAAAGAATAGCGCTATATACGATAATTAGCGGCATCCATTTCTAAATCTATTTAAGTAAACATCAATGCTTAAGACTCGTTGTAGAATACGGGCCTTAATATCCACTGATATACTTACTAAGTAGGTGGTAGACTCGATACTGAGTCTTCTAGGTAGGAACCACAGCAGTGACAGGCCCGCAGTGTCCCGTAAACCAGTAGTGTCATGTAGCTAACATGAACGGGTATAAGAGACCTAACATCTGTCGTCTAGGGTGACGGGCATAGGACAGAATTGACATAAAAATGATAAGCTACTGTTATTTATTTCCTTCAATGTTTTTTGTCGTAGTCAGGCGTATCACTTACGGTTGTGTCCACTCCGGGCCCTCGGTCCTAAAAAATTAAGTTTCTGAACCCCCAAATAAAGAAAAAAAACATCATTGTTTTTACTTGTAACAAAGTAAGTGGCTGTCGTCGACTAAATCTAAAGAAGATGTAGTGAATATTCACTATGGTCATTTTTACTAGATTGAATCAGGACGTTAAATGAATGTAAACATGACGACTAATTGGAACTACAGAACAATTTTTACGACCCATGTGGTCTAATGGTTGAGAAATTGTCTATTACACTATAGATACCGGGTTCAAACCCTGGGAAGTACAAAATCTTGTGTATGTGTACAGCCCAGGGTACATTGTTTATAGTCGGTATTGGTATGTGTTTCTATAATAATACGTAATGATAAAAAAATATAATATTTAAATGTGTTTTTATGTAAAATAGTACCTTTATAAATAAAAATAAAACATGCGTATTTCGGAAAAATGGATTCAATTCCATAAAAATCAACCTCTCTCTGTTCAACCTATCGCAGTCTACTTCTGAGTATAGGTCTCCCCTATTTTGCGCCAGATATCCCGGAACTCCTCTTTGATCATCCAGCCTCTACCAGCAACCTTTCGCAAGTCGTAGGTCCATCAAGTCGAAGGGCGTCCTACGCAATACTTGCCAAGACGCGGTCTCCACTCCAGCACTCGCCTGCTCCAACGACCATCGGTTCTGCAACATACGTGACCGGCCCACTGCCACTTCAACTTGCTGAGCCAGCGGGCTATGTCGGCAACTTTAGTTCTTTGATGGATAAAATCATTTCTGAAAACTTATGAAATAAACATATCTATTGTTACCTAATGGTTACTAATATATCTAGGGTGAATGGTCAATGATTTACAACAATATTTTAAATTACTATCGCTTGTAAGAATACCCTGTTTACCTTGCCATGTATTCCAAGAGATATTTACTCTGACGCGTAT
>PQWD01007567.1:9863-31284 GCA_019425675.1 Leucinodes orbonalis | reverse complement strand
TTCAAGAATCATAACGCTGTCAAAGGCCGGGATGCAGTAATGGCGGACATTCATTACGGTTACCATGGCAACGGGATGGAAGAATATGGCGCTTACTTAAATAAATAAGACTTTGAATACCATAACCTGCTGCAAATTCGTAATTTCAGATGTTTGGTGGATCATAGCGTCTGAATCATCATTAACACGTGTTGTTCTTGTCCGGTGAAACTGTGTAATCCAACTCGCAACAGCGATAAGTCATTCTGCGTCAATAATACGCTCAAGGTGCAGGGTCCGTAATTTTAGGTCGACAGACACGTGCGATGAACGGAATGTTGACTGAACGATTGTGCGTATAATATTTTGTTCGAAACAACTTTTGACCGACAACGCTGCTTCGGCTATACGATTTTTCGAATATTTCATTCATCTCACATATGTCTGTCGAACAAAAATTAAGACCCAAGGTACACGCCATTTTGCTTACCAAGCTGAATTATTTTTACTTTGTACTTGGTTTCTGCTATGTGCTACAAAAGATACCTAATCCACGATTACCAGACCATACTCAAACGGCGAATGCCATTTAGGAAGTGTAGGTACAACAAAAAAAGTATATTAGACCTATAAATAGTATAGTATGACACCAATGTATTGTTGATTACTTAAATATGTGTTTTGTTAATGTATGTTAACAGCTACCATCTAGTAATTCGTATTATATAATGAGACAAAGATTTTTAAGTTATTACTACTTAATGTCGAATGTCGAAAGTAAGTTTGAATGCAAGCCAGTACATCGAAGTCTAAAACTTCTCTATATAATAATTAGGTGGTTTCCTGTATAGAAACACCACTCTTTTCAGCTACACTAACAGTGATTACATTTCTTTATTTTTACTTAAGTGTTATAAAGACACTCAAAGTTGACGGACTTCTTTGAGCTTTTTCTATATTTTATTTCAATCTAACTTTTAATAGTGAATATTTTATATACACATATGTAATTTATACACCTTGTATAGTATGAAATCAAAAAATAGTTTAATCATGACAACCATTCAAATAATATTATAAGTACATAAGTTTAGTCTCTTCTAAGTCATAATTATATTTACTTACTTTTTATTAAGTAGCCAAGCTACGTCTTTGTTAACTTTAATCCTCAATAAAATGTAGGTGTTTAATTAATTTTGAATTAATTTTAAGATATTAGTGTTAAAGTATTATTATTTATGTCATAATGGAAACACGATGGTCAGTTCGCTCACCTGGTGATAAGTGATACGCCAGACCATGACAGATGCAGTATTGGTTGAATTAATATCAGTACTTGTCATTATTTTCAGTCAACACTGTCTTGCACCCGTCACCGGAGACTACATGTGATTAATTACTCTACAACCAATTTTACTAGGTTCTCTTTATGACATAAATATAGACAAGAGCTGTACAGTAGATAAAAATATCTCATAGAAGCTCTAAGTTATAAAACATATGTTATCCCTCGTATTACATTATCCCATATGACAGGTTGGATGCTTCATTTTGGGCTAGATGGCGCTGTGTCAGTAGATATTTATTTATTGTTTTACTGAAATAGTCACGAAAAGTAAAGGCACTTGCCTTATCAATAACGGTCGGTAACATGTTGATAATACGTGATAGTGATACACGGAAACGATCACTATGAATATAACAAGATTTGTTTAAGTTTTCAATGCGAGATAATATTTGGCACTGTTCTTATTAAATATTTTTTTAATTTTATTATGTTATAGATATATCTTTTATTTTTATTGTTGTGCAATGAACGTGTTATAATATTATTATAAATATCGTTACTTTAAGTATTCTAATAAGCTATTATTAAAAAGACTAGAATAGAGTTTTTGAAATGAAGTATTGAATGCATAGATTTTTTTAATGACTTTTCTAAAAGCGTGCATTAAGTTAAAAGTAGTTTTAAAATGTATTTTAAGACTGTATTTTTAGTTCTTAACTGGACACCAACAAATACCAATCTTATACATATTCAGTGATCGAATGTGCATCAATATTTTTAATATACAATAATAACACCCATAATAATTGATAATTGTATCTGTTATACCATGCAATGGGTCCACGTTATCTAGAAACGTGCCTTGCAATTTAAAAACAATTTGTTAATAAATTGTTTAAAAGAACTTATAAATTGTTTTCTTTACGACCCGATAATTAAGTAGTTTGAACCTTAACCCCAGTTAATATCTTTAACGAGGCTAGTCTATCTAAATAATAATAATAATATTTTTCAATATTCCAATCATTATAAAAATTTTGAAAAAGTGACATCACAGACTTTCAGACCTCTAATTAGGGATTTGATATGGGAAAAATACATGATGGTATTATAGGGTTATAATAATAAGCTATAGATTTATGTCAACATTAAAAAAAGGTTACCAATTACCATTTGTTTAACTTATAACGATTCTATTCCCTACCTCTCGTTCTCCTAATATTTTTCATTTTTATTAAGATAACATTAGGCAGCAGCACACAACAGCCCAATACTGACGAAAATCCCGGCGTGGGTTGTCACAGCTACACGCGTACTCCATGCAAGTATTATCATCAGCTCATTTCACGACCCCACCGAGGGGCACGAGCCTGTATAGGCCTTAGTCGTCCACGCGGTCCCCTTGCGGATTGGCTGATTTCACGAACAATCTTTGAATCTCATCATAGACGTGCACAGGTTTCCTCACGATGTTGCCTTCACCGTAAGAGCGTCAGATAAACGTACATTTCGTTAATTCGAAAAGACATTGTTGCTTGGCAGGATTTGAACCTCAGCCCTCCCGGTTTGAGGGCAAAAGTCCACACCATTGAGCTACCGACACTCTTATAATTATAATAATACCAAAAACTCATTTGTATTTCTGTATTTGTCTCACAAAGCCTCTACGTGTTGGGCTTATGTTTCCACTCAAGCTTGGAGAGTTCCGGTTCGGAAGGCAACAGTCCACACCAATGAGCCACCGACGCTCTCCATGCAAGTATTGCGGCCAAAATGTTTAAGGTTGGCAGATCGGTAAGAGATAGGAGTACCATATGCTGCTGACCGTATTTACAAAAGTGAGTTGGAAGTAAAGTCACCTTTCATCATGATGTCAGCTGATCAGCCTATGAAGGCAATTCGGATTGATGGATGTTAACAACTAACATTCTATGATTGTAGCCGGGATCGATCGGCCACACGTGCCATCTTTCTTTTCGACAATCAGGTGGTTTAGCATGCAAATAAAAATAAATAAAAAATCAGTGTCGTTTCCCTACGAGATTCGATCACACGAGCTCCGTGAAATGCGTATGTATGCCACTAGACCCAGAAGACAGATTTATTTTTTACTATTTAGTTAACAATGTGCCAAGTAATGAAGCTGGTATTATTGAACATGAATATTGAAGATTAGGCTGGAGCAAAATAATAAAATAGTTTGACCGATCAAGTTCCATTAAAATTTTTAATCAATTGCATTTCTTCATGGCAGCGAAGCAAGCGTAATAAGATTTGTAAGATTGTAGGTGTCGGTATTATTAATATGTTAATTAATTGAAGGTAGGAGAATGATTTATAAAAATAAAGTTAGTTGATGCTTGCAACTCGTGTTTGATTGACCCGTACACTTTGACATGGCGCAGTCGGTAGGATCCTGAAGTTTTATTTCATTTCGTAATCATAACAATTCTAAAGTGTTCGAAAATATAAGTAGTCTTGCTTTATAATAGTGAGTGAAAAAATAATAATAAGAAGAAAACATATACAAAGATGGAATCAATGTTGCCGCCACCTCCGCCATTTGCTTTGTGAACAATCTTGAAAATGTAACATCGGGTAATGTCTCCAAAGAATGGGAAAAGTGGAAAAGTTCATTTTTAATTTATTTTGCCGCATGTGAGCTAGAAAAAAAGGATCCAAAAGTGCAAATAAGCATATTCCTACACATAATTGGCGAACAAGGTCGTGAAGTATACGATCAATTTGATGAAAAATTCACCAATATTACAAGTGTAATACAAAGGTATGATAAGTTATTTTTACAGAAAAAAACGTAACTGTATTGCGTCATCGATTTTTCACACGTGACCAACAGGATTGTGAATCGATAGAACAGTATGCTTTCGAATTGAGAAAACTGGCATCAAAATGTGAATTTGGGGAACTATGTGATGATTTAATACGAGATAGATTAATTTGTGGTATAAAAGAAACACTTCGAGAACGTTTACTGCGAGAGCCTGATTTGACGTTGCAAAAATCATTAGATATTTGTAACATTGCCCAGTTGTCAAAAGTTCAAGCAAACACTATAAAAATGAATACGTCGAACATCCTGCTTATTTAATTGAAAATATGAATAAAGAAGCGAAAAACCGTCAAGAAAATGAGTTGAATGTTTGTTGGATGTCGAAGCGTAACCAACCAGGTACACGTGGACGTGTCATTCGTACCGAGACATTCCGTCAGCGTCAAGGTTCTGCCAACCCATCGTATTCATCGAACTTTCCGCCCAACGTGCGCAACCAACATGCACAGTCTGGGGTACTCAAAGATTCGCGAGATGCACGAGGTGCGGTATGATGCACAACTATCGAGACCGGTGCCCAGCTTACGGGAAGAGGTGTATTAAATGTAATAAATTAAATCATTTTTCTAAAGTATGCAACGTTTTTGAGGTGCTTGCCGATGAGTCATCTGATCAGGTAATTTACTATTTTAACAAATGTACTAGTAGTGATTGGTGTATACAGTTAATATTGAACAAAACTGAAATTGAATTTAAAATTGATACTGGTGCTGACGTTAATGTGTTGCCTTCTACCTACTTAAAATTGCTAATATTTCTAAAAGTGATCTTGTAAAAACGACAGTTAGGTTGCGGGGTTATTCTGGTAGTGACATCAAGGTAATTGGTAGTTGCCATTTAAAAATAAATTATAAAAACCGTGAGTATATTTTAGAATTTATTATAGCTGAGGTGAATTCGCCACCAATTTTGGGTAGAAATTCTTGTCAAGAATTAAACTTAGTTAAATTAACTTTTGGAGTCACTGAAAGTAATAACACGTCATTTAAAGAATCTTTATTTCATGAATATAATGATATATTTGAAGGAATGGGTGCATGCCAGGGGTTTATAAATAGGCATAGATAAAAGTATTAGGCCAATAGTTCATGCGCCTAGGAAAATACCTATGGCTTTGAAAGAAAGGGTAAAAATGAAATTAGATGAAATGGAAAAGATAATATAATATCCAAAGTGGAGGGGCCCAGTGACTGGGTGAGTAGTATGACTGTGGTTAGGAAGCCTAACGGGGATTTACGCATATGTATGGATCCAAAAGATCTCAATAAGGCCATTAAACGTGAGCATTTTAAGTTGCCAACTTTGGATGAAATTACGGTGAAATTATCAGGAGCTAAATATTTTAGTACCATTGATGCAAAAAACGGATTCTGGCAACTCAAATTGCACGATGATAGCACTGATCTTTGTACTTTCAATACTGCATTTGGTAGGTATAAGTTTTTACGTCTACCGTATGGTATAACTTCAGCATCAGAAGTTTTTCACAAAAAAATGTATGAATATTTCGACAGCATGGACGGGGTGTGCTTATTTATAGATGATTTATTAATTTTTGGAAAACACGGACAGAACATGATATTAGACTTAAAAAAGTGTTAGAGAGGTGCAGGGAAATAAATTTAAAACTAAATAAAAACAAATGTAAAATTGCACTAACTGAAATCAAATATTTAGGCCATAAAATAAGCGGTGAGGGCATAAAACCGACGATTCACATACTTCAGCCATATCTAAAATGCCAATGCCTGAAAATAGTAAGGACTTGGAAAGATTTCTAGGCTTGGTTAATTATGTCGGTAGATTTGTTCCAAATTTTTCTGAAAAGACACACCTTTTAAGGCAATTATTAAAAAAAAATATCGAATGGCACTGGTTACCATCACATACGTCATCATTCAATTATTTAAAAAAGTGTTTAACGGACGCGCCAGTTCTGCAATATTATACTTTAAAAAAACCTATATTAATATCTGTAGATGCTAGTAAAAATGGATTAGGTGCCTGCCTGTTGCAAGACAATCTCCCGGTTTGTTATGCATCGAGATCACTCACAAAGGCAGAACAAAATTATGCACAAATCGAAAAGGAACTATTGGCATGTGTGTACGCATGTGAAAAATTTTACACATACATTTATGGTAGAAATGATGTCGTTATAGAAACGGACCACAAGCCTCTTATCAGTATTATAAATAAACCTATAGCTACAGCACCCGCGCGATTGCAAAGAATGCTATTACGTTTACAGCTATATACATTTACACTAGTTTATAAACCAGGTAAATACTTGTTCATCGCAGACGCATTGTCCCGCGCGCCCGAACCGGTTTGTTATCGCGAGCTACAGGCCCGGGAGCGCGATCACTTTGAGTCGCAAGCACAGGTGTGTGCGGTCACCGCGTGCAATCCGCTCACTGATACACATTTCCTTAGATTACAAAAAGAAACAGCGAGCGATCAAACATTACAGCATATTATTCGATATATAAAACTAGGCTGGCCTAAAGATAAAAATAAAGCTTATGATGCGGTTAAACCATTTTGGTGTTATAAGGATGAACTTTCAACTTCATATGGTTTACTTTGGAAAGGTGATCGCGTGGTGATTCCTAGCAATATGCGAAGTGAAATGCTAAAAAAATTCATGTGGGACACTTAGGGCTTGAGAAATGTAAGCTGCGGGCTAGAGACACGGTTTTCTGGCCAAATATAAATAGTCAACTTGAAGATTTCATAAGTAAGTGTCAGGCGTGTTTAATTAATAAAAGGCAAAATGGGAAGGAAACTATGATTTCGCACGACATTCCTAATAGGGCATGGGCAAAAATAGGGACAGATATTTTTCATTATTGCAATCAAACATATTTAATAGTAGTAGATTACTATAGCAAGTACATTGAAGTAGTTCAGTTAAAAAACTTAACCTCTCATGAGGTTATTTTCCAGTTAAAATGTATTTTTTCTAGACAAGGCATTCCTGAAATAGTAATTTCAGATAATGGTCCCGAATTTAGGTCGTTGGCCTTTCAAGCTTTCGCTTCAGAGTGGCATTTCGATCATGTGACTTCGTCACCATATTATCCACAGTCAAATGGCCAGGCAGAAAGGGCGGTACAAATTGTAAAAAACTTACTTAAGAAAACATCTTATGATAAATCAGACTTTAGGCTTGGCTTATTGGAATACTTAAATACGCCATAAGTAATAGCATATCTTCACCATCTGAATTGTTGAATAATAGAAAATTAAGAAGTATCATTCCGTGTTCTCCAAAACTTCTAAAGCCGAAAATACAAAAACATGTCAGACAAAATTTAGACTTTCGACAAAAAACACAACAATTTCACTATAACAAGGGAGCACGAAATTTATCGCCTCTCAAGATAAATCAAAGTAAAAGTAAGGATTAACAAACAGTGGGTTAACGGCACTATAACTTCCATGGTTGGTATTCGGTCTTATTGTATAGCACTCGACAGCGGGAAAACCTTGATAAGAAACCGTCGTCACCTGATTATCGATTTAGGGTCCCGCAAGTAGGTCTGGAAATCTGCCCAATGAAGAAAAACATACCTACCATACGATGATGTCATTATACAGAATCACCCTAATCCCGCAAGTTCTAATAATACAATACAATCTAATAATGAGCATCCAACTTATGTAACTAATTTTGGCAGGACAGTTAGACGACCTGATCGGTGGGGTTTCTCGGCGTCATGAAAACTAGTATAAAAAAGTAGGTATAAATTTGTAATAGTAAATGAGAATCGAATATGCAAGTAATGCAAAAAATTACTATTGATATTGTTCAAATAAATGTATATAAAACAATTTCGTAACTGTATTGATTGTATTTATATATTTGCAATCAAATAATGTTTGTTGTTATAAATACAAAATATATATTCCATTAAGGTTTTTCGAATAATTATGTATGAAAAATACTTTTAATTTTATTAAACATGTTTATATAATTTCAATTAAGTATCTTTATAATAAAAATTTCTGTTGACAATGTATTGCATATTATATTATTTGTATCGGATTTGATGTTTCATTTTAAGTTATGTTTATGTGGAGATATATATGGCAAACATATATATAAAAGGAAGGAAAGCTGTAAGAACTTATTTAAATATACAAATGTAAAAGCATATAAAATTGTAATATTGTCAACATTGGAAAGTTATTGTCAAACTTCACTATTTTAATATTGCTATGAATCTACTTACTTTGTAAAACAAGTATATAAGTAGGTATTCATTATTAATATAAATTAATGTTTATGTTGCATGGTGTTATTTATCTAGAGTAAATAAGCATGATGCTATTTATTGTAATTTAAATAATAAAATTATATATTAAATCTGTTATCACATCAGTATCACACCACCCTTATCTGTATTTTTTTTAATTAAAAAAAAGGGGGGTTGTCGGTATTATTAATATGTTAATTAATTGAAGGTAGGAGAATGATTTATAAAAATAAAGTTAGTTTATGCTTGCAACTCGTGTTTGATTGACCTGTACACTTTGACAGTAGGGAGACTATATTTAAATATTTTAAAGGAAAACCTAATGCATTTATGGATAATTTATGATGGCTATAGAATAAATGTCTTAATACATAGATCTAGGAAAGGTCAACGTAGAGGTATCTTCGAATATCTTGACTTTATGCTAAATAGTACCTACATTGTTAAGTAACCATTTTCCGAATTTTATTGTTTAAATAATAAATATCAATATTATTATATTAATAATTAATATTCAATGATCAGAACACAAAATTAAAAACATTAGCTCAACTCACAAAGTTCCCGTTACCCAGTCAATCTCCCTTTGTTTTCAGTGATTTACAGCATGTGACGTTAGGAAGCATCGTATACAATTCTTCAAATGCCGTTGGATGACTTGGTTAGCCGAAAGATGATCCTTCCTATCCTTGATATAATTCTTCCCATAGTCACTATATCCTTAATACCTCCGCATCTAGTTCTGTTTTTCCAAAGGTGTGGAAAGATGCTCAGATCTTACCGTTACCAAAAAAACCTCATCCTGCATCCTTCGCCGAGTACCGTCCTATTGCTATCCTTCCGTTTCTTTCCAAGGTCCTTGAGCGTTTGATTCATAATCAGTTAAGCCAATTCCTTTCCAAAAATAATCTCCTTAATCCTTTCCAATCTGGTTTCCGTGCTGGGCACAGCACAACCACTTCCTTGATCCACATTACGGAAGACATCAGGTGTCGGGCATGGAGGTTGGGAATCTGACTGTGCTAGCACTGCTTGATTTTAGCAATGCTTTCAACACAGTAGATTCATCAGAATCTACGTTAAGAGAGCACAATATACCGAGAAGTATATCAATACTTCTCGGTATATTGTGCTCTCTTAACGTCACCATCAGTAGTTCACTGGTTTCGTAGCTATCTCACTGGACGAAGACGGCAAATCTGTGTTGAGGATGCACTGTCTTCCTGGTGTGATGTCAGTGCTTGTGTTCCTCAAGGTGGAGTTTTATCTCCGTTACTATTTTCTATTTTCATCAATTCTATCTCAAATAACCTTCTTTCTTCCTACCATCTTTATGCAGATGATTTGCAGATCTATGCACAGGCACCTCTTGAACATCTAGCAACAGCCGTACAGACGATCAACACTGACTTAGAACGTATTTCTCAGTGGAGCTCCGACCATGGGCTTAAAGTGAACCCTAGCAAAACACAGTTGATTATGGTTGGTAGTTCTAGGATGACCTCTAAAATTAAATGGGAGACATTACCTGGAGTTGTTTTTGATGGAGCTGCTATACCCTTTAGTAAAACTGTTAAGGACTTGGGTATAATTATTGACAATAACTTATCCTGGGCTACCCAGGTAACAGAAGTAAGCCGCAAACTGTTTGCGTCTGCTGGTGCTCTAAGAAGGTTACGTAACTTTTTACCGATTTCAACTAAGACTGCGTTAGCGATGTCGCTTTTACTTCCTTTACTAGATTATGCTGACACCTGTTATCTCGACCTTAGTGAGGCCCTATTGGATAAGCTTGAGCGACTTCAGAACTTCTGCATCAGATTCATTTTTGGTCTGAGAAAATTTGATCACATTTCCGAATTTCGCAACAAACTCAAGTGGCTGCCAATTCGCCTCCGCCGGAATACTCATATACTGTCCATGCTTTACAATATTCTCTTTCGTCCTTCTGCTCCTTCTTACCTTAAGGACCGTTTCAGATTCCTTGGAGATGCACATTCACGCACTTTGCGGTCATCTGATAACCTCCAGCTTGAAACGCTAGTCCATTCCACAGGTTTTGCTGATAAATCATTTTCAGTTCATGCAGTACGCTTGTGGAATGCATTGCCTGTTGAGATTCGACGAGCTCAGTCAATCGAGAGCTTTAAAAGTAAATTGAATAAGCACTTACTTGCTACTTATTCTTAGATGCTTCAACTGCTTTTTTTATTATTATTATTATTTTAGTTGTTATATATGTACAATTTTATTTTTTTTATCTACTTTTCTTATGATATATGTTTATGTATAAAAACCTTTTATTCTGTATCTATTGTCCTTTGTTTTTATTTTATTCTTTTACCTATTCTCTTTTTACTCCAATATGAATATGAATGTGTATTTATGTATATTTATTTAGGTTTTAAAGTATTTTTATTTTATTTTATAAGTAATTGCACCAAAATCCCCTTTTTAAAGTATTTTCTTCTTTCTCCATCCTAAGGTTGCCTGGAAGAAATCGCCTTGCGCGATAAGGCCGCCCATAGTACTTATTAAGATTTAATTTTCTTTTCTCTGTATTTCGTTTTTAAAGTGCAATAAAGTATGTAATAAATAAATAATAAATACCTTTCTTTCTCTATTTCTTCCTAAACCATAATGACCTAGGTATCTTAATTTACTACATATTTAATTTTAGAGTTTTCTACCTCAAAAGGAAAAAACAAAACCATTTAAGATCAATTTATTGTATGTCCGAGCGTTCGTTTATCTGTCAACACCCATTGTCTTTTAAACGCGTGGAGGTATCGAACTGAAATTATTTAATATCCTGAGTGTTATATTATTATTATTAGGACCTGAAAAAAACAAACTTCTAATCCAACGCAGAAAAGATCAAAACTTAGAGGGGACTGCCAGTGAAAGATCTTGAAATTTATTACAAAGCAAGCTGAGAGTACAGATAAAAGAAGTATTACTTAATAAATAAAAAGTTGAAGACACATCATATAAGAAAAAACATGTTTTAGAAATTTCTTACATACCACTCCTTCACTATTTACTATGAACCCGTAGAGGTAATAGATTGTAAGCCATATTAAATACTAAGGTTTATAATACCTTTAAGCTGTAAGACAATCAAGCTTCTTAATGCATTTAGCAAATTATTTTATACGGAACCCGCAGTGCGCGAGTCCAACACGCTATTGACAGGTTTTTTTCATAAATGATTTATCTTGACTGTTTTGATGTTCAGTAACGTATTATCTTGTTTTATCATGAAGCGGTGTCATTTAGGTAGGTATAGATTTTTGGACCGTAACTTACGACACTGGTATAGCAGCGATTGGTATATAAACAGAGAAATATCATCAAAATCATACTAAAATAAAAAATAGGACTTAAGCCTTGACCTGTCTTTCAATCTCCGCCCGCGGTGTCTTAGAGACATTCATCAAGAAAACGCTCTCTTATCAAACCTCCTTTAGTACTGCTTTCTTCAATAATAATAACAATAATGGTTCACTATTTTAGTTAATACCCAAAGTCCAATAGTGGCAGTCCACGACATGTTCAGTAAATTTCACACAAATAGTCAATTCCTATTTCAAATCACTGTGCGGCCTATTTACGCGGTAAAAAGTGTCCTATTGCCTTTCAAAAGTCCATTCGAGTTGTGCACCAAATTTGATTAACCCTTAACTTGGCAGAATTAAATTTTTTCGAATATTTTAATAATATTCATAGCACTTAACTTAAATGACCCAAGGGGTATAGGAAAAAAATAAAAAAAATATTCAAACTACCCCTTTAAAAAAACACCCGTATCTTGTGGGATACATTGCCAAGGGCATTGATAAATATATTACGCTATCAATGTATCTCTACAGATACATTGCCAAATTATGTATGACTTGATTATAATAATTTATATGAAAATAAATATAAAAAACACGTTAATAATCAGTAGTTTGTATTATTTATTTAATAACAAAAATGAACTTCAATGAAAAATACAAAATCAGATTAATTTTAGACATTCATATTATGGAAATTGAAAAAACAGTTCCTATCCGGTAAAAGACACAGCCTCATACCACATTTGATGCACATAACAGTAGTCTGACCTTTGATACATAGTTTGCATCGTCCTTTGGACCCAAAAGTAGGGAAATGATTGTATCCATCATATTTAACGTCCGCAGTTGGCCTTACAGTACAGGGTGTTTTATAATCTTTTTGGTGCTGGTACAGAATCATAGTTTTTGAATGGCTGTTGTCTCCCAGAATGTAAGAGCCCTTGTATAATATGATGTCGAAACTTCTTTAAACTCAGTCGTTTTATGTTATTCACGCCAATATGTCTCCGATACAAATCCAGCTATTGTTCACGCATATCTAACATTTGAGAAAATATCGGTAAGTACCATCGGTGGCTTTTCATCTCCGTTCTGTACAAAGCCACTAACATATCTGCAAGGTCGACTCCTCCATAGTGCGTTGTATGCTTTATTATATTGGGACAGGGGACAGCAGCTCTCTGTTTTAAATCCTTATTGTAACGTTGTATAACTCAACAGGAGTTTCAGAAACATAACTGCTTCACAGTAACCACTTTGTTGTCATGCCATTTGACAATACAGACTTTGTTTGTATTGCATACTACTCGTGAATAAGATCCGCGCCTTTTTTTTAGGGCTTTATCAGGTATAGCTTTTGTTCTGCACCACGTAGTCTATTTGACCTTATGGTGCCTAAGGAGAATATACCCATTATATCGGAGCATATGTATTAGTTCTAGACTGGTGAAAAAATTGTCAAAGTACACAACTGAACATGCTGGATCAGGAATAGTTTTACATAGTGAGAGACGACTTTTGCCCAAAGCCCAAACTCATTTCTTCTGGTGAAAATAGGTGGTATCTGAAAGTGTCTTCACCTCCATATACGAAAAATCAAATGAAGCCCGAAACACCAGCTCTAACAATTTTGTACCCCATTGCGAGCTTGCTCTTTATGTATTGTTTCGATTACCGGCTTTTTTGCCCTTATTGGCACCATCATTTCATCAATGCTGAACCTGGTTTCATGAGGAACTTTCAAAAAGTTGGCACGTATTTTTTCAATGAGTGGTCTAATTTAAAATACCGATCACCGTCATCAAGCAGATTGTCGTTGAAGTGGATGTACCGTCGTATCTGTTGAAATTTTTTGAGTGTCATTACATCAGCTATTTGTGAAAATCTGAATTCCTGACACCAATAGTCAGTATAGGCCGGCAATTTCACGATTCCCATTATCAAATTTATAGCAATAAAATCTTTGATGTCTTGTGTTGAAAAATTAAGAGAACGACCAATTGTTTGAGTTGAGTATAAATTGCTTTGCTCTGTAATCATGTTAAGGATGTCATCATCAAAGAAGTATTGAAAATATTCTAGTGGTGTTTTTATGGTATCTGAAGGTAACTGTTTATCGTGTATTTCGTTATTTCAAATTTCTTGTTATTCCAATGGAATTTCAGTTGCTTTCTTTGTATAGGTGCAAGGCGCCTTACAGCTAGCCGTGGCTGTTTTGAGCGTGTATTTATATTAGACGGCGATGGTGAGGCTGCTACAATTGCTGGCGATGACTCTGGTTTCAGGCACTATTCGTTAAATCTAGGCTTTTTATTTCGATTAACTTTACAATGGCAGTTGGAGAAGGAGTATGACCGAGTGAAGAGAATCTTGAGTTGAAGAATCCAAAGAAATACTTCAGACGCTGGTTTCATTGATACTGTAGGACAGGAGTGAGGTTTTTTTCATCGTCAGAAAGTATGTGAAGATTTTCAAGAGAAGGAAGCGATGGAGCAGATGAAGATTCCGTTTTATCGCTATTTTGAAGATTAAATTCTTGACTTCGCTACTAGAATCCGAACTTTCTTCATCATTTGACTGACTGCGTTTTGGCACCAATGTGAGTATTTTGCTAGCTCTTGAGAGCATACGGCCTACAATTAAAATTTAAAATAAGCCATGCATAGCCATATGAACGTTATTCAGCTTGGTAGTGTGCATACAGATACATGACGATTTTGTAAAAGTTGTTAGTAAAGCTAGCAGTGTGTACCATGAGATACATCTATATATATATAGAATTGTTAGTTTCTTGGCAATGTGTACGAGGAGATACATTCATTAAAAAGTCATATGAAGCATCAACCAGACGATTAAATAATGTCCAAAGTAATTATTTTAGTGCTTAATATATCATTAATTAATAACTTAACACTTCCACTCATTCAATACATAAAAACAAGAAAAAATCATAACTTTTCTTACCTTTTTGCGAGGCAACATGTCGGGACTTGAACTAAAGAGAAGTTTGACAGCTCATCAGTCTAACCAACACAAAAACTTAAGTTGCGTTCCGATACTAATGGCCTAAATATTCTTAAAAAAATATCATGGTTGCGCTTTAAATAATAACACTAGATTTTTTTTAATTCTGGTGTATCTCCACAGATACACTAACAAGAAAAGGGTTAAAAGTAATAAAAATACAGAAAACAAAATAATACCCATCAACAGATGACCTTAATTAAACAAAATATGTAGGTGTATGTATTTACAAAAAAAATATGTAAATAAGTATGTTTATCCGTTATTTAGTACCATAATACAGGCTTCATGCTTAACTTGGAATAGATGGCGCTGGATATTTATTAATTATAATTAGTCCTCAGCCGTCCTTTCCTATATATGCACTGCCTTACAACAAAAGAAGCTTTTACGGACTTCAAAGACCGTGGGCTAAGGTGGGACTCCAGTATGCTAGGTGAATATCGTCTTGCCTAGGCATTTAGGAGAGTGCAGAGCAAAGACATTCGTAACCAACTAATGCTGATAAATATTACAGAGATCGAAACTAGGTACCCTGGAAGGGCGGATCCAGGTTAGCCAGGAGGGGTCACATAGTAGTAGGTAGTCATGTTAGGAACTTATAAGGAAGTAGTTAATGTACGTAAGGGGTCATGACCAATTTTGTAATTTAAACATCATTCAGCAAAGTGCAAGTGTTTCTTATGCGTTTGCAATTAGCAATTTATTAGCGAAATTCGTTTCGATTTGTCACTTGTTCAAGCTACAAAATGTTTACCACGGCCCAAATCAAACAAAGCCCCCCTACTACAGAGTTCCTATTAATTCCGTGTATTGTATCTTAGAAAGCAGTGACAAATAATAAATTCAGCATTATTACATCAAAAGTAGGGGGGATACGTTGCCAAAACGTGGTCACTCTGATAGAAAACCGCGCCAAACGTCGCAACCATTTATACCAGTGAAACTAATAGTGCGACATTCACTTAACGTGCGTATCAAACTTTCCGCTCATACTGTGATAATAAAACACTAAGACATGTAATTATGCACGAATGTATCGCGCAAATCACATTAATTGATTATTGATAACTTTCAAATTCAACTTTAGAAAACGCTACAAGCAAAAGCAAGGTGAGTGAAATTAATACTTATTTGACATAGTTACAAATGTTATAACAAGACATTTCAATCTAAGACAGATTAAATGGGCTTATTTAAGGAAACTGTCTACAGATTATTTGTGAAGACTTGGCTCGATTGTTTGCCATAACGACCGCGATAACGATCCTAAAGCGTAAGTATCTTACGGCATTTCGAGAGTAAATAGATAAAAGGCTTAGTACCTTACCGCATCGAGGTACATGTAAGATATTGATCTGTGGCAGAAATATCTTATTAACCTAGCGATAACAAAGAAAATAGAAGCATAACTGAATGCGGAGTCGTACGTAAATTGAATTTATGTAGTGTACAAGGTGAAACTGTTAAAGAAGCTAGTGTTGGTGTTGGTGCATGTCCTGGTAAGACCGAATAAATCGACGAATATTATTAATATTATTTTCAATGTTTAGGTTTGCCACGTGACGGTATTTTATCTAAATATTCTAAGGTTAAAGTGCTGTAAAAAATCTACCTGCATTGAATTTAGAGAACTAGCGCAATAATTTTGTTCGCGCAGGTAAAAATAAACATTACGCCAATAAAATAAACTGCTGATAATAATTTAGGAAGTCTAGAAATAATAACAGGTCAGTTACCAGGCAACCGTAGCTATCGCTTAGTGCCAAGCACTATAATTTTATTGAGGCAATCAATTACGGAACTTAAACCATAACACAGCACACACATAGAACAGCAGTGCAAATTTGAATTAAGTTAAAATTTAAGTTGACATTACTTCTTTTTGAAAAATCACCATTATTTGATCATAATGACTCATTTGGTGTTGCGGTTGAGACGTCGGCTGCTGTTGTTTTTGTTGCGGCTGGGTTCGATCCCCGGTCAGTACAAAAAAATGTGTGCATGAACATGTCTGTTTGTAATGGTCAGGGTGTTTCCTATGTATGATTGTATGTATTGCAAAAAAATATTAAGTGTGTAAACTAACAGCTGTTAATATAAGAATTTATTCTTCCTCAATACCACCCTTCGAAAATCTCGTGAGACTACGGATGTTAAGTTTTATAGGTGTCACTAAGTACCTATACAATACGCTAGCCCAGACCGTTCGGGTAGGTTGCCAAGTCTTAATTGCTATTTAATTTAGCAGGATGCACCACGTTCTGATTGGATGGGTTTGGCCTCATAAATGTTGGCTAAACTTCTTGCATTATCTTAGGAAGACAATGCCCCTTAGGTAGACAATTCTCAGTTATTTGTTATAATGTTTTTCTTGGCTATTTAGACCAGAACAAAAAAGTATATTTGCATCACTTTCAATCAAAAGAAAAGTACAGATACAATTAAAAAATTCTGTATAGAGTCTAGGTGCCGGACATTAAAATGCCGGTATTCTCCTTCTATTCAACCTATCGTAGTCCACTGCTAGACATAGGTCTCCCCCATTTTGCGCTAGATATCCCAGTCCTCCGCTTTTCTCATCCAACTTCCACCAACGACCTTTCGCAAGTCGTCGGTCCATCGGGCCGGGGGGCGTCCTACGCTACGCTTGCCGAGACGCGGTCTCCACTCCAGAACTCGTCTGCTCCAACGGCAATCGGTTCTGCGACATACGTGACCAGCCCACTGCCACTTCAACTTGCTGCTCTGGCGTGCTATGTTGGTAACTTTAGTTCTCTTAGGATTAAATCATATCTGATCTTATCCCTAAGAGAGACCCCGAGCATAGCCTGCTCCATTGCGCGTTGAGTGACTTTGAACTTGTGAACCAATCCCGCAGTCAGTGTCATGTCTCAGCTGCCGGTATTCTGCTGTCAATTAAACAATAGTAGTTGAAATGTATGTTAAAATTAACAAAGATACTGAAACCGATGTAACCAACGCACCTACTCGTAGTTAATATAAAAAGATGAAAGATTAAGGTTGTTAGAGCGTAAAAAAGAATACAACACAACCAATTGCTTTTTCGAAACGTAATAAAAAAAAAACAAGCTGTTTCACTATCGCAATCTAGATAAATAGAACTATAAAAAATTAAATAAAAACATTCTTGTATTTCTTATAAAGGTCGTGAATAGATTGTTGCAACCTCTTTTTTGTTATTATTATGATGACTTGCTTATTTCATTCTTTAACCCCTTGACCGCCAATGACGCCATAAGGCGCCAGACACAAAAGATTTTCCGTTGTGTCTGGATTCCCGGCGTTCAATGGATTAAACAAATACAAATTAACGTCTTTTTTGTGATTTTATTATGTTTGCTTGCATGCTATTAATCTACTTTTATATATTTTAATGGTTAATGTATATTTTATATTTTTAATAAGTCATAATCATTACATAATATTCATACGCGTATATATAATATAGGTTTTTTTATTCTATTGTCACTCGGGCTCTGTCATAATACCAGCGCTGCGCGGCCACTCTAAAATCAATGAATAATATAAACGCACGTAACATACAGCAGCCTAAGCTGAGATGGGGCCCTTTGACCACATTATATTATTTTTTTCCTTTTCATTCATATTTTATCTTTATATTAATTCTTTCAACTACTTATTTGTTTTTATCAGCGTATTTCTTCCTTGTATCTATCATTATTAAAAGTTTTTTTTGTTTCAGAAAATGTCTAAACTTATTCAATGGGCAGCAGCCACAAACTAGTATTATTCTTGGTTTAACCACATTGCATTCGCGATATCCACTATAGCACTATCTAGCAGAATGCGAGTGGCATGCGCTACTGAAACCGATAAATCAAGTAATTATTTCAAAATAATGAAATCAAGAGAAAGTCCTAGTGTTAAAAAGGTAATAAAATTGATGACATTTCATTTACATGTTCATATTATTAGCATACTATTTATAATCGATGTAAGTACCTATATACGAGTAGATTCTCAAAAGACATACAGTTCAGACTGCGTGTCATATTATCACACGCCGCGCCGCGTACGTGCTGATTTGAACGCACCCGCACGCTTCACGCGCAGTGTGAACGCTTGACACCGCCCCATGTTGATTTGTAGGCGCTCGCGCACGCCTTTGAAGTTTAGAACGACACGGCCTCGTCAAGCCGCTAGCCTTTTGGCTAGATCTAGCACTTTTCAGAGCTATTCATTTGTTTTAAAAAGACGATTTTGTTAAATAGGTACTTACCTACTTATACATTAAACTATATTTTTTCCAGGATGACTATTATAGGCTTCCGAGACATGTAATACCTCAAAACTACAATCTTTTTTGCGACCAGATGGCTTGAATAAAACATTTGAAGGCGTTGTATCTAAACCTTCAAATTACTGAATCTACCAAAAGATAATTTTACATTCAAATCAATTGGACATCACATCGAACAACTTAAAACGATAAAAATGAAGAAATACCTATTGCAAATGTTGTTTGGTGCAGACGATAGAGAGTTTTATATTATAAATTTGCAAAATACAATTCGAAAGGTTTTTATGTACTTGCTTTAAACTTCTCGGGAAGATTAGACAAAGGATTTGTAGGTTTTTATTCAAGTGTTCTTAAAATGGAGGGTAAGTGATTTTATAGAAATGATTAACACAATCGTTTAATAACACAATAAGATATAATACTATTGCGTCCATGGATAGAAGCAAAAATGAATTATAGATAACGTTAATTTCATTTCATTTAGTTTTCATGTCAATGATGTTATATCATGGGAAATACTTTTTTCCACTTTAGAATTGTCTCTCACCTAAACTATTCAATTTGGTCCGGTAACGCATCCCTGTGATTCAGTTATTGCAAATGTTCATGGAGCGGTGACCCTTTTCATCAGGTGTACTTACCAAAAATATATTATTTCTAAATATCTATAGATACATTGATACCATACACGTGCGGGTTGCATGAATAAACTTTTTTTAATACATAACCTTTATACGGTCCACAGAATACACATTATTATATACAAAGTTTCAACAGAGGTTTTGGAGAAAAAATGGTGTGAGATACGAACGGCCAGACAGACAAAACGACATTATGATTATGTTATGAATCTGGTTTCGTTTTTTGGCGGGAAGATGCGTCAGTTAAGGTTTAATATTAGACAGAATAAAACGAGGTGTATAATTATAAAAGTAAAATAATAAAACTAGAGCGATGTCGCACTTTTCTTGAAAACAGGCCCCTACCAACACTAATAGAAAGAAAACATTTCCAATGTTACAATTACCTATTTCAGACTAGGTTGTATAATATCGGACCCTTAGTCTATTACAATTTGATAAAAATAAACTTCTTGGCGGGAAAGTAATAAGGTCATGCATGTTTCAATCAAAGAGTATATATAACACTACGGGTTTATACTCCTCTTTATTTTGCTATTATTTTTGTATAATGAATTATTGGTGGATCATTGTAACCATTTAGTGTTAGTGGACAAACGCAAGTGTTGTCAAATTAAACAATCACTTCAAATTTCTCAAGAAGTCCGCGTAAGGTTTAAGTAGTGTCACATCTTGTCATGTCGTCAGGTTTGTTCACAGATTTATTAGTTTATAAATCTGTGAGTTTGTTTTATTTACTAAATTTTGTATTCAATTGAGTGTTCGTGTGTAATAATGGTGGATTATTAGCCATTACGTATTCGTGAATAAGATAAAGTGTTAGCAAATGAAATAAAACAATAAGTTCTAGTATAGTTTTAGTTAAGGTTCACATCTATATTGAAAAATATGGGTAAGAAAAGGAGGGCGTCCAATGCGTCCATCTATCGTTCATCGAGAATCACTCACTACATGAATGAAATAAATAAATAAATAATTTGTTATTACGGGGCAGTAACATCTATAACCTTAGCCACTTCCAAATGGAACGATTATAAAAAACATCACCACAACATGTCAATGTCAATTCGCTGTTTTGTTTTTAATTTTATTCACGTTTCAACATTTCGTATTTACGAAGAATTACAAACAACTTTATAATATTGTACAAAAACCCAAAAAACTGGTTCGTTTACAAACAAAGTCCCAATTAATTATAAATTAATGTTAAATTTTTACACATGTGTTCGTGTTTAGGTCGATTAAATTTAGCGCGGTATTCTATTAGAAATAATCTTAGCCGGTTTCGTTACATTTCTTGCAATTCAACCATGGAAATACCTGCTAAATATAAATTATCCGAGAGACTGTCTTCTGTAGTGCGCCCCATTCATTATGATCTAGTTTTGAAACCAGATTTAAATGCTGGTTTATTTAAAGGGTCAGTGAAGATAGATTTGATAGTAAAACAAGAGAAAAGTTACATCAACTTACACACGCACCTCTTGGACGTTACATCGGTGAGAGTATACCGAGGCAAAGAGGAAATACCAGTTTCCAAGTTTATAGAACTAAAGCAGATTGAACAGTTGCTCATAAGTTTTGATAAAGTACTTGATTCGGGAAACTACATATTGGCAATTGATTTCAATGGTAGTCTTACCAGAAATATTGTTGGATTTTACTGTTCACGCCTTAAAAACAACAGGTTAAGTAATAATGTCCTTTACCACATACAGTAATATGTTTTCTTTTCAACAGTTTTATAATT